>JARJDX010110961.1:0-10449 GCA_030264735.1 Gymnusa sp. GC000175 | reverse complement strand
GCTCAACAAAGAGAATCATATCGATATCGGTAAGTAATTCTAGATTAATTTCAGTAAACTTAAGCACGCAATCCCAAGTATAACCAGGTAAAGTATAGTAATGGGCTGGATCTAAACTATAGGTTTTTAAACAACTGGTGCGGAACTGGTTAAATACGTCGGCTAATAGCAAAACATCAGTTTGTAAATATAGATCTCTGTATTCACCTAAATGTTGACAGCCAAAAGATTTCCAAACGTTGTTGGCATGTGCATAGTAGGTCAGTTACGTCTGTATCTGTTAACGACCTAAAGAATTTCTACTTATCCGGTAGGTTAGTCTCCGCAAGTTTATTAAACGAATCTATATAATCATAAGAAAATACACCTTTTCGTGTTAATAAATTGAATTTTTCTTTATCTAAATTTGGAAATTCTGATTTTAAATTTGGGTACGTGTTTAAATATGAGGCTAAAGTTTCTAGTCCACCAGCCAAGAATCTGTATGAGTCTTTAAATCTAAATTTTACAATAATATCTTCTACGTTCTTTGTAAATGAAATATATCGCTCTTTGTTTATTGGTAGTAATTCGACGCGACCTTCAAAATCTTTCGCCAAGTTTTTAATAATAAAGTAAGAATCGTACCCACTTAAATTATAAAAAACGACTAGAATTACATGACTATCTTGATAATCTTGATAATTAATGTAACATCCTTCATGTGCTGCTCCACGATATTTGCCTGTTAGGTGACAGTGATCACGAACTCTAATTTCGCGAATATTAAAGGTTTTTTGACAAATATGACAATGTGGGATAGATTGAAATTCAAGCTTCTGTGAAGGTGTAAGAGGCTCCATCGTTTTAACATCTTCAGCCAGCTGTCTCATCTTATTGTAAAATAATTGCTGACAGTTCTCACCGCGATAAGATTTGTAAAAGAAGAGAGAATCATCATAGGAGCATTTTACATAATACCCCATGTTGTAGGGTATGTGATCTTGTAATTTTTCAGTTGTTCCCTTTGTTTTTGAGTTAGCTATCGGTGCCAGCAGACACTACAGATCGGCGTAAACGATGAATGGTGTCAAATCTTTATTCTTATAGTTCTTAAACTGCACGCCGGCCTGTTCAGATGTAGGAAGTCGTATCTTACAATCATTCATTTTTTTGCAATCTTCCATGTGAGCTTGTAATTTAAGCTCATTATAGAAATAATGTAGGCAGCGATCGCAGAAATATTTTTTATGCAAATTATTACTTAGTTGCGAGTAAACAAGCCGGCTAAGATTTTTCATCCACACATAGTGGAATCTCAGCTTAAAGTTTGACTCATCTTGGGAAACTTCATCTTCATTCACATATGCATCTTGAATCATCAATAAATTAACGTGCCGCTGTTGCTTGTCCTTAGTCAGGTACGTCGGAACAACGTTAAAGTTTTTTCTACTACATTTCTCTAGAATGTATACATTAATAGATACATCATTCTAATTCCTAAATCCAGAAATCTGCCTGATCGTCATTGGCATGGTTATGTTCTTTAAGTTAAGCGTTGTGTTGTAGTGTGGATAGGATGACGTACGGTCTGGATGATGACCGTGTTAAACTGGATGAAGTGCAGACGTAACGGCCCATGCAAAACATGCTTCATCATCATTTTGCACGTTTATGCATGCATGTTTTTTTTAATGGGTTTGGGCAGCTCGAGGTAGGAGGAGCCCAGTTGGGGTACAAACCTATTGATGTTGAAAGTTACGTTGATGATTGTAACCAGACCTCATCCACTGTCTTTCTCCTGGAACTCATCCAGCTGAGTCAGCAGTGGGTGACTTATATTTGTCTTATACCAATTTGGTATATCCGTGTCACGGTAAATGGGTGCGTTTTTTGTCTTCAGATATTTAAATTCTACGATCTCTTCATCTGCTTTTACAACTGTATCTAATAAAACAAAAATTGCTTTGTGATTTGGGTTAAACGTTTTCGGTTTTGTGTTAAGTTATCATTTCTTGTGTTTAGATTGAACATTAATCGTGGAACAATAAAATAGAGTCATCAACAATCTGTTTCATGCTTGTCAAAATCCGTCAAAAATGAAAATTAACAAAAAAAAACGTTTATGCGATTACACCGCCATCTGTCCACAGAAGAAAAAAAATTGTTCAGCAAAATGTTCAAATTTCGATGAACAGAATCGAAATCTGCTATAAAAAATTGGGGTTGTCATTTGAAATTTTGAAGTTACCCCCTGCCCCCCAAAGGGGGGTGGGCGCAATTTTGGCACTATTAGATAGAGCACATTAAACTTAGCAAGGTTTTGTAGCGTTTCGTTGAAAAATGTTCAGCCCTTGGATTATAAAAGGGTGGCACGGGTGCTCTGGGACACCCTGTATATTGCTTCTCGCCCACGTTATTAGCATTCTTCAATGATGCATTCATTGTACGAATTTGCCGCCCACACTCCTTGATTGCCGGTTTAACTTTTGAGGGCTCACTTTAATGTTGGTTAGATGCTGCTTCATTTTCTCGACTAGTCTTGAAAAAGACTGATTGTTAGTCTTACTTGTTAAAGCCATGTTTATTACTGAAACAAAAGAAAACAATTTCTTTAATTTGTATTAATAAAAAGAAAAAAAAAATAACATAGACACCGCTATAGAGATTATAGAAACATGTGCGGCTGATTATTTTACTATAAAGTATTTAGCTTGCATTGCGTAATGTTATATGGTTCATGAAATAATAAATATTAAATTATAAAGTATTTTTTTTGGAAATAACACCTGACAGTCCATTCGCCAAGTGAAACCCAAAAATTTTATTTAAAACTTTTTAGGATGCACGGTTTAGGAGATAGCGCTCGGAGTGAGTGATGAGTCACCAGGCTTCCCGTGGCTCGCACAATTAATTTGGAATAAAGGCTGCTGGCCATTGTTGTTCTAAACTGCTGAAGAATGGTACATATGCCATCTGCAACAAAAAGTAAAGAAAAATGTACTTACATAAAATAATCTTGTAGAAAACTTGCAATAAAACAAAACGTTAGAATAACGTTACTCTCTGAAGATCGGATAATGAATGAAAATTGATTCAAATTATATCTTTATATACCTGCCCTACCATAAGTGCACGGACCGAAGTCTAAACGCTGTAGTAAAATCATCAATATTTTTACCCAATTTGGGCGTGTTTTGCATAAGAAACAATGTTAATTTTCTGAAACCAAGAGTCAAGACACACTTTTTCATAAGAAAACATGTAAATCGAGACACAAGTGTTCTTGTCAAATAATATTTCCCGTGTACAAAATAAAAATAATGTGGTTTTCATGGATTAAACGCGTTGGATGTTAATAAACGGTTTTTCATACTTTTTTTCTTGTCTTTGCAAACATAAATTCAAGCGTCTCGTTTGCTTATCAACTATTATTTCCTGTATTGATAGCTTACAGTTCTATACTATTCGTTTTAATTATTTCAACACTTGCGCGACTCCTTATCTCCTCCAAGTCCGAGCGGTATTTTGAAAACGGCTACAGCTAGAGACAAACCGACTGCATTTTTGATTTTTTTATGCAATGGTCGTTCCTCTTTGATCAACACATAACAACGCTTATCATAGTCTCTGGTTCGAAACCCTACAGGGCACTCACTCACAAATGAAACAGGGGGAGTTGCATTTGAGGGTTAGTCAGAGGTAATATCAGGGATTGAATTTGGGGTTGATATTAGTAGTTGATATTAGGGGTTGACATTAGGGTTGATATAAGAGGTTGACATTAGGGGTTAGGAGTTAATATTAACGGATGGTTTTACGGGTTGAGGGTTCCCCACCAGTTGGCACTTCCTTAATACTTCATGCACATGCGTAGTGGTAGGACCCAGAACAAGTCGATCTCGAATAATCGAACCGGGAAAATATTGGGGTCTCAAAATTTGGGCCCATATGCCAGGACCGGGAGCGGATCAGAAATGTAAATTTAGACCCCTATGTTAATTCGTTTGAGATTTTGGCCTTGAACCGGCATAGCCTATCTACTCAGAACTTCACGCCATCTGGCAAGCCCTGCGCGACCTTGATACCTATCAATATCAAGGTACATTCCTCGTGTGTTCCGATTCCCTGAGTGCGATTCAAAGCATCTCGAACGTCTTTACGGTTGATCCATTGGTCCGCCTCGTCCAGGGTGCTTTGCAAAAATGCCGCAATGCGGTAGTGTTCCTGTGGACCCCGCGAGACCCCCCAATGATGTTAAGTGTTTCGTGAAACGCAGCGTTATCGCGGCATGGCAGAGGGAATGGGACGGCTTTACTAACAACAAGAGTAAAGAAGTAAAGCCAACCGGTAATCCGTGGCCTTCGGTGGTCGCCCTGACGAGGAGGGACGGTGTGGTGCACACCCGTCTTCGGGTGGGGCACACCAATCTCACCTCCTTGCTCCTTCTTTTGGGCGAAGTACCACTGAACTGTCAAATATGTAAAGAAAGATTAACGATAAAACACACCTTAGAGGAATGTGTGAAGTTCGCCGCATCTTGCGATCTCCACGGGCTCTAAGAAAACGTAGCGGATATTTTGTCGAACAGAGCAGAGTCTATCAGGGCCTTTTTTTTCTTTCTCGAAGAAATGGGCCTCAAGACTAAGCTTTGAGTGGGGCAGGACCAGTGACTTGTTGTTTTGTCCTCGTGCTGTCTTAATTTATTAATAATTTATTTTCTTTGTCAATGGTAAGACAATGAGGGCCATTTACACCCTTATTGTGTTTTATTTATTTATTTATTTTTGCAGTTGTGCTGTTAATGGGGACCTTTTACATTCCCATTTCCCCTTTTAGATTTCAATTTTTTTTCTCGTTGTTTCATAGATTTTGGACTTTTAACATTCAAGTCGCCTTTGTGTTTTAGGGTTTTACCTAACCCTGTGTTGGTCTTACCGGTCTTTACTGTGATATTAGTTTTAAGTTTTATTTTCTTTGTTTGTTTTGCCTTGGCGGTGAGAGTGCACCGTCTTCACTGTGATATTAGTTTTAAGTTTTTATTTTCTTTGTTTGTGTTTGTTTTGACGGTAAGTGTCTTTTACACATTTGCTGTCACTGTGATATTAGTGTTTATTTATTTATTTAACATTCTGCGGCCACCGTGGCCCTTTTATACATTTATTTTTCTTTTTTAAATTTAAAATTAAATTGTTATGTTTTTTGCAAGGCAGTGAATAGCCGCAGCAGCCGATGGCGCAAAATTAAAATAATTATAATATTAATAATAATAATAATGAAAAAGTGAATAGTATAAATCAGTCAGAAGACAGAAACGAGTAAATAAGCAGGAGGAGAAAAAGAAAAATCAGAAAGAAAAGAAAACAATGGTAAAACAATGGAAAAAGTAAAAAACGTAATAAAAAAGTAAAAATAGGTAAGCCTATGGGCACATATGGCATCACCGCCGAAATGATTAAATACATGGAAGAAAAAGGCAAAGAGGAACTAGTGGTACTTAATAATATAATAAAGAAAAAAGAAATACTTACTACACTACCTAGCATACTAGGAAGAATTATTACAAGCATGTTAGAGACAAGGAAAAAATGGAAGTTAAAACCGTTGCTAGGAGAAAAACAGCATGGGTTTAGAAAAAATAGAAGAATAAAATAATAAATAAGATACTCAAAAAGGGGAAAGAACTGCATAAATGCTTTATAGGCTTAAAAAAGTATTCAACAGAGGTAAAAGAAAAGACATATGGAATATCCTAGAAAAAAAAAGAGAAGTAGCCAGAGAAATGGGAAAATTATGTAGAAACAACATAAATATGATAAGAATTTTAAAACCAAAATCAAAAACTACTCTTAACAACTCCTTTAGACGAAGCCATAAATAAAAGCAAAGAAAGTGCGATAAACACAATTATCGGATACAGAAAATTAGAACAAATTGAAATCCAAAAATTATTGTTCGCAGATGACATGATCTTCACTCTAAAGAAAAACTACAACGAAAGAATACACAAAGAAGAATTAAAGAATATAAATATGAAAAGAAATACAACTAAATCAAAAACCATGGCAATGGCAACTAAAGAAAAGAAACTCAGAATTAGCTAGGGCTAGAAATAGATGCAAGAATGAAAAAATTAGGATTTATATTACATAAAAAATACGTTTTTAGGAAAAAAAGAAATACCAAAGATGATAAAACAGAGGTATACAAAAATCTAGTAAGACCTTCACTAATATATACTAGCGAATCATAGACAACCATCAAAAAAATTAAAAGCAAAGTCAATGCTATGAAAAGAAGATTCCTAAGAAAGCTCAAAGAATTCACAAAAAAAGATAAAGTGAGAATAACAGAAAGAATACACAAAGTAAAAATATGGAAAAAATATAGTAGAAGGGCAGGATGGAATAAACAGGCCCACCAAGCAGCTAGGAGATTACTAGATAAAGAGATAAAGGAAGAATGACCCAGGACGGAGATTATTGGAAATGGAAAATAAAAGAATAATAAACTTTACAGTGCAAAAACCGAAAAGTATGAAGGACGTTGGATAAATATATAAAAAATTGGGAGGTACCAGTGACTGTTGTCTGAAATCCAACAACCGAAAGTGGTAGTATATTGATTAGTTTTTTTGGTTTTTATGCAAATATTTTAAAAACTATTTAGTATATAAATAAACATAGGAGTACAAAAGCATTTAGGATTAAATTTGCAACAAATTTTATTTCTATCGTTTTTTTTTAAATTTAATATTTAAAGAACTCATCCTTGTTCGTTGCTAAGCAACATTTCATATTTTATTCCCATTAGGTAGCAGAGATATACTTCCAACCTAATTGGCTTATAATGAACGAAATATAGTTATGTTTCTAGTAAAAGTATCGGATATGTCTTAAATTCGGAAATGAAAGTCGCGTGGTAACCACATCTTTATTTTTTTAAATTGCCTTCTGCTCTGGTTTTATACCTATGTAATAGGTTAAATTTCCATTTAAATAGTAAATGAAATTTTACCTTAAGAGCCAAGATTGATTAGAATATTTATACATTTTTATACCTTGGTTGACTGAAAAGTAATGTAAATTTTATTAAATTTATTTTTAGGAAAATGTCAATAGATTGGGTTTTAAAATTTTAAAGTAATTCCAAAAAAAGTGTGGAGTTTATCTGAGCGTTATGATCTTTGGCTTAAATTTTCCTTCGATGCAGGGAAATCTAACTTTTAAATTTCTTATTTTATCATAATCTTACACTATTAAAATATAAATAAAAATTTTGTATACTCTTATCTTAAATAAAAAATTTTGTGTTTAAAAAAGAACCGACCCTTGTGGCACACCACATGTTATTTTCATATTGTGTTCATTTCCAGCTCTTAAGTTCCTTTAAGTGAAGTAGCTCATAATCATACGCACCAGGTAAGGAGCGACCTGTTTGGATTTTAATGCATCCACGATTCCATCCCACGAAGCGGAATTAAATGCATTTTTTTACATCTAGAGTGACAAGCAGACAATTCTGTTTTTAAATCAAATGAAATTAAATAATTTATTTTCATTTTGCCATTTTTTTACATATAATGCACTGTTAAATAAAACACAAGTAAATTACATATAAAATGGATACGAATAGTCATGAATACAACTTAAAATAGATTTTACATAAAAACACATTAAAATTAAAATGAATTTGCCACATTAAATAGCCAACCATTAATATAATATAGAATAGAATGCATGCAAATATCATTTACCATTAAAAAATTCTTGTATAGAATCAAATGTATTTTCAATTAAAAACGCCCTAATATGCTTTTTAAAAGTTTCAACGCATTTGCTTTCTTTTATGGAGTTTGGTCAAAGACTGAATATACTTGAAGCAGTGGACATAGGTGAATGCTTATACATAGCGGAATTATGTTTTAAAACGCATATTTTACTGGAATTTCGTGTGGAGTAATAATGAATAAAGTTGATTCTTATAAATTTATTTCGGTTTTGAAAAACATAAACATGCATGAAAATATAACCCACTAACCGTAAGAATAGCTTAATTTTTAAATATTTCTCTGCATGAGTCACGTTTTTTATACGAAACATCAGTCTTATTATGCGTTTTTGAATAACAAAGATCCTTTTAATTTCGGTAGATCTGCACCATATAATGGTGCTAAATATGAATTTACCAGCGCATAATATACTGACATTAACCCTGTAGGGGACATTACTTTTTTAAGTTTTAGAATTTCATAAAATGCACCATTTAATTTAGAGCTAACATTGTTGATGTGGTGATGCCAAGTCAATCTACCATCAAGATAAATACCTAGAAATTTGGTTTTTCCACAAATATATACTTTTCAGGTTGTTTACGATTGAAAAATTTTATAATTACTGTCGTGCTTGAATTTAAGAGTAATTTGCTTTTTTTTGCACCACATGCTCATACTATTTTTTACTGCATTTATTTTACTCTCTAGATCTAAATTAGTAGTACCATTAACTATAACTGAAGTGTCATCTGCAAAGCTGAAAACGTAACCTTGTTTGATGAATGAAGGTAGGTCATTTACAAACAACAAAAAAATTAAATGTCCAATTGTCGACCCTTGTGCCACCCCTTTGTTAACATCATATGTGTTTGAGTTTTGTTTATTAACCTCAACATAGAGGCTCCTACATGATAAAAAGGATTTAATTAACTTTAAAATATTTCCTTTAATTCCTAGATTATACAGCTTATCTTCAATAAAATTAATGTCAATGGTATCAAATGCCCGACTTAGATCAAAGAATAAGCCATCTACTGATTTGTTATTGTCCAAAACATCGGCCACCTTTTGAACAAGTTTTATTGATGCTGTTTCCGTGGAGTGCTGTTTTCTAAAACCATGTTGATTAACCAATAGTAACTCTTGTTTATTTAAAAAAGACCATAACCTATCACAGATCAAAACGTTTAAAACCAACACTGGCCGATAATTACTAATGTCATGTATAGGACCACTTTTATATATAGACACAATGCATGCATTTAAAATTTCTGTTGGGTTTGTTGGTTCTAAAAACATGCTCTACTCCATAAAAATTGATGCCGTACATTCTTTGGATAAATTGCTACCAAAATGATCTTTTAACTTTTTCTGGGTAATAGTTGAGAAGAAATGGGCAAATTTTTTAGCCACTTTTTGCGGTTTCTTTATTTTGGTTTATTATTATTATGTAACTTAATTTTTACTTCCTTAGGTTTTCGGTTTAACCCATTTCTTACTAACTTCCATATGGTTTTTATTTTTTTTTTGCAGCAATAAAAAAATTTCCGTCATAGTTTCCGTTTTGTTTCTTCTACTAATCTTTTATGTACTTTTTTTGGCCATTGTATACATCCTTGGCGGTTTCATCATTTGAATGTATCATAAGATAATGCATGTTCCTTAGATTTTGACTTGATTGTTTAATTTCATCATTTACCCAGATTTTAGACTCTTCCACTTGTTTATTCTTCCGGGTTTTTAATGGACATGTAAGATCCAGATAGTATATAAAATCTTTTATAAATAAGTCAAATGAATTATCAGCGTCTTGAGTTATTAAGTCATTTCAATTATTGTCGGAGGTAGAGGCTGAGCATGGTTATCGAGAGGGTATGTTTGAGTCGGGCGAACATAATCAATAAAATCTCGGGAAACGACCGTATTTGGTAGTGTTTCATCTAGGACATTTACGAAATGGGCCAGCAAATCGGGCTTCCACGTCCACGTCGTTACCTCTGGGCAATATTTGGCGTGCAAGAGATGTACGTTAAGCAGCGCTAACGGAAGCAGATGAAAAGCGAGTCTCTGGCGCTTTCAAACTGGAGCATCTCGACTAAGGGAGTAAACCCCTACAGAAAATCTCGGTCCTCCTGAAAGGGGGTCGAGGCGTTGGGGTAGAAACTCAACACTCGGAAATAAACCTAAAACGCTGGCAAACTTATAAAAAAGCCTCGGATGGGATTGGAAAAACAAATACGACGACTTTGGCTAAGAAAAAGGACAATGCGACTAGGCACTTGGAACGCCCAAGGAATAAATAACACATTTCACGAAATAACGGCGGCACTAGAGAAGCTAAATATTGATATTGCCATGCTCTCCGAAACAAAGAAGAAAGGACAGGGTCTGGAGTAGGGTTTCTGATTCGAGTATTCCCGGGACTTATTTCCCGGGAATTCCCGGGACTTTAGTGGTCTCGATACACATGAAAAACTTGTCGAGACACGAGTCGAGACTGCCATTATTTGAATTTTATTTTTAAATATCTTTTACAACGGTATAATTGTCAACAGATGTGACCATTTGAAATTTTAGACCCTTTCCTAGAAATTTTATGGATGGATGAGCGGCATTTACAATATGCCTGTCGTAAATGATCTAATCTTTTATGCGCATCCTCCTCCATTCACAATATTTACGATTAGCAAATTGTA
>JARJDX010110952.1:0-12690 GCA_030264735.1 Gymnusa sp. GC000175 | reverse complement strand
TATAAAAACTGTTATTTCTAGAAAAGTATATTAATGAAATTACACTTGTTACAAAAAAGGAAACGGGTTGGTGCACGGTGGAGAAAGAATGTGTTTAAGTAAACCTTTTTTTGCTATCTGAATCAGATAATAAAACTACTTTTCGGCACGATTGTTTGAAGATGGGCATGGGAAAGGCCGCGGAATCCCAACTATTTGGAATCGTTAGTTACCCCGCGACTAAAATTTTATCAAGCTCCTAAAAACCTAGAAGAATTTTTTGCAATAACTTTCATAATTGCCACCTATGCGTAGCTACAAGTTATGATTTTAAAAAGCAAAGTTAATTAGGTAATTATATACTTGCCTGTGTTATACACCAGCAGTAATTTAATAAATAAAATCTTTTGTTGATATGCACTTTTATAAAACTCATCCTAACGAATTACATTTTATCTCGTTAAGGTTATTGTTAGCGAAAACATAATTAAATTAATCTTTTTATCTGGTGAATTATTTATATATTACATGCTATTGCAGGTGCAGACTAATATGCAGAATTGTTTATTATTTATACATTTAAAGTTAACAAAATTCCATAATTAATATGTTGATTGTTGATTTATTTAAGAATTTGAACGCGTGCAAATTTTGCGTTCAATATTTGCAACGATTTAATCTCTGCATATTTGCGTGTTTGAGTAATAAACTAATGAAAAATGCTCTCCGATTAAACAAAATCAGTCCACTGTTTGCATATTTGTTCAATAACAAATTGCTTTAACATGACCACATTTTGTTATTCATTTTGGTGATATGAAAACAATAATTATTAAATATATGATTCATCCATTGATTCTGACAAAAACCAAACGCATACTTTAAAAATAAAATCACTTTTCCATCATAAGTACATCATAAGTACTTTTTCGTTCTCTTCGTGAGGTTTTAATTGAACTGTGTTTTTGAGTTTCTTTTGACAATACTCTGGTAGGTAACACTTAAGCTAAATGAACCAATTGTTAACGATTAGCACGCTGGCCCTTTGACAGGCCCTTCTGCCTTTTCAAAAACTCAAGTGGGTGAGAATCTTATTGATCTTTCTTTGATAGTAAACCAGTGACCATCAATAAGTTGACAATTAAATAACACATTTGTTTTAATCTCCAAAAGGCATTGACCCTGCAATTCGTTGGACATTAAATTTGTGGAGGAGTATATGAGGGCTAGTTACTCATAATCTTACTAATTAATTTTTTTTTACAAAAACTATACTTCTTTTTAGAAAGTAAGTTTTTAAGTGACATCAATCAATTTTTATATTAAAATGGTTTTTACTTAAATTATCTTTCTACCTCTCTTTTGGCACTACTGCCCGTTGAATGTCTTGGTTTCCTCCAAAACGTTTTTCGAGATTAGCCTGTTCCTCGTAGACGCCCGCCAATTCCGGATGTTAATCTTTTTTGCATCCCGCTGCACATTATCAATCCACTTTTCTCTTGGTCTTCCACGTACCCGTCGACCTGAATGTATAACAGTCGTCTTGACGTTTCACATGTCCAGCACACCTTAGTCCGCTTCTTTTGATGAAGTTTCTGATTATTTTTTCATCATATAATTTATAAAGCTCAAAATATCCTTGCAAAGCGCCAAAATTGTTCGTACAATCTTGCGTTTGTATATTTCGAGGAATCGTTCATCCGCCACGTCCATCGTCCAAGCTTCTGACCCGTATGTGAGAGTTAGTCTTAGTTTGTTGATCTCCACTCTAGAAAATAACAGCTACACATTATCTATCCACCTTGTTCTTGCCTTTTCGCGTTCCGTCTTCCTATCGGCTGAATGTCTAACAGCCGTCTTGATGTTTCACATGTCCACCTTAGTCTGCTTCTTTTGATGAAGTTTGTGATGCTTTTTTCACCATATAATTCATAAAGCTCAAAATATCCTTGCAAAGCGCCAAATATTATTCGTAGAATCTTGCGTTCGAATATTTCGAAGAATCGTTCATCCGCCACGTTCATCGTCCAAGCTTCTGACCCGTATGTGAAAGTTGGTCTTGGTTTGTCGATATCTACTCTAAAAAACTAACCAAATATACATTTATGTATGTATTTGTATCTAGAATTGGTCTTATAGGATCAAAAACTGTACAGAGTATAATCTGTAAACTGGAAGAGAAAGCTAAAAATATTCAAATTTTATACAAATCAAAGTTGCTACAAAACGTTATAACAACAAATTTGCTTAAAACATTTTTTTATTGGTTAAGTTTTTTTAGCGTGCACACGAATATCAAATGGAGGCCACGTATTTTTAAATGTTTAGAATCATTTGTATAGAGTAACCTGTTCACTGCGGGGTGTATGGGATAATGTTTTTTTGATGAAGTGGTCCTTTTCATCTTCAAAAAGGGTCAGGTCCAAGAGCAATCACCTGAACCAAATCACTTTACAACACCGGACAATAGAATATGAATGAGGGCCATTGTTGGAGTTGAATACGACAACCGAAAATAACTGTGTTGCTCTTTTTTTCTATTTTGCCAGTTTTATAGCCTTTAGTAAGTCAAGTGTGTAGTGTTCATCCATTATTTTGAAATTTGTGAGAAAGGTATCTTCGCAGACTTACATAAATTAGAATCAAAATATAGAAACCATTTTATGTGATACAAAAAGATTTACATCGCGCAGTGCTTTTTTTAAGCGAGCGTCGTTTTTGTGTTTCATAAAAAAATTCACAACCGTTAATTTTATATTTTTGAAAATAGCAATTTTACGTTTTAAAATTTAATGCAATAATTATAAAGTATCCGATAGATAATAACGCAGGGTTTTTTTTCAGGGGTTATGGTCCATTAATAACTAGCACATATATTTTAGCTACACCCATAAAATGGGTCGGTTTTAGGGCGGAACGGTATTTTTGTAAATCTTCGCTTAGGTCACACATTTTTTAAATTTTTTATGTAGATAAAGTGTCTTATATTTCAAAGCGAATACCGGCAAAAATAGAAAAGGAAATTTATTATACACATTACGGTTTAGGACAAATAAAGAAAGTTTAAAATTTTTTAGATTATTTTAATAAAATTTTAAATTACATTTTACGGTGGCTAATTTATTTATTTTTATTATATACATAATACCTCTGAGTATAAAAAACTGTAACCTTCACTTTAGTTACAAGTCTTCACACTGTAACTTGATATGTATTGGCTATATTTTATCTTATTTTACATCTTGAAACAGAAATCTAAAACAAGAAATACATATTTAATGTGCAAAAAGCGCTTGACAAAAGTGATTAAATTTTGGTGAATATTATAATGGTATCTATTTAAATATCTAAGATTGTAACAAAAGTGACACTACAGAAGACGAAATAAAGAGCAGACTTGAACAAACAAGATCCTGCTTAAGCCAACTAAACCCAATCCTCTGGGACAGAGACATCACCAGAAATGCAATGACGTGCATATATAAATCGATTGTGCAGATTGTGGAGTATTGGGTCTTTAACAAAAAATATAACGGCAAGATAGAAGCAGTCGAAATGGAATACTGGAGACGGAGCTGCAGGTTTACCAGAGTAGATAAGGTAGGAAATGATGAAAAAAGAAGGTCATGGCCAAACAAACTTAACGAGGCCATGGAAAAAGGAGATATTCCTCTGTTAATTATCCATGGGTGGTGCTTTCTGTTTTTCCAGTAATTTCTGTTGTATATTAACGTTTATAAGTATAAAGGCTAAATAGAAGCAGTCCAAATGGAATACTGGAGACGTAGCTGCAGGTTTACCAGAGTAGATAAGGTAGGAAATGATGAAAAAAGGTCATGGCCAAACAAAGTCAACGAAGCCATGTAAAAAGGAGATATTCTCTTGTTATCTGCCCATGGGCGGTGCTTGCTGTTTTTCAGTCATTTCTGATGTATATTAACGTTTAATCTCAGCTACCATCAAAGGAAATTTTATCCTTATTTTATCCTAAACGTAGTACTTTAGTCTGATGTGAATAATCGTGATACATTACTGTATGTATGGTGTATGGTGTTGTTACTTCAACTGAAGTAATTGGGTTAATTGTCGCGTCATCAGTGTTATTAATTGTGAGAATTTCTTTCGTGCAGGTCAAATAGTGATGCTGGTGATCCGTAAAGCTTGACTTCTCGGCCTCTTTGAAACCCATGGCTTTTAGAGGAAATAGTCATTGTCTCTATCATCGGCCAATTCTTTGAGAAAGTTTATAAAACTTTTGTTTTTGACGTCTTTTAATCCTGTATTTTAGCTGATCGTAAAGTTTGTTGAGATTTTTTTACTCAGCCAAATGACGAATTTGCTTTTTATTTATTAGATCGTGTAATCTCTTGATATAGTTTAAGCCTGGTGTGTTTGGCTACAGTACGGGGATATTGCTCCTCGCATACTGTTGGGGATCAACAACTAGTTTTTTCACTTTGTTTTCTACTTGTTCCTTTATTATTAGCAGTATTTTAAAACTTTTTCGAGCTTAGTTTAAAATCTTTCCCAGTCAGAGTGTTACCTCTCTTAGGCTTCCGGAAACGATGTAGATATGATGTTGAGTATTTCTGTTTTCTGCGGCGTTGCAGATTGTCTCCATTCTTCGATATAAATGTGGTATCGTAGTAAATGGTTTACAGGAATTTGTTTGCCATTTGGTATCATACACCTATTCTTAAACTTCTTTGAGGTTTTTTTCATTAATACATGGGGACTTTTTTATCCTTTCAACCTAGTTTTTAGAGAAATGAGTTCAAGAAGGAATAAAATTTTACGCTTACACACTCATTTTTTAATAATGCCATATCCTTTATAATCCTTTCTTTTGATAACGGTACAAAACCGTATGAGATAAACACCGTAATCCCTCAGATGTTTTATTGAGTTTCATTAATATATAATAGTCACAGGAAACAAGGTTAGGACTGTAAGGTGCAGGTTTTATCGCTTAAAGCCACATTTATTGATTGCTGCTTGAACGTTTCTTACCTCTGCAATTGTCGGGCAAAAGTATGTTTTTTGGGTATAATTGTGAAGCCTTTTCTTACGAATATCAGGTTTCAAATTTCTTTTTGTTTCTTTGTAGGCACTTTCTGCAATCACGTACTCATTTAATTACTTACTTAATTTTTGCATATACCCAACTAATAGAATTCCATGCAAAATCGTCCTTAAACTTATTTGAAACTGATCAGTCGATACCTTGCTTGCCCCTAAATTTTTATGCGGAATCTTAAATTTTCTTGTAATTACTGAAACTTGGCGATCAATCAACACCTATATCTCTGACTTTCTAAATAGTCTCCTGTGTTCTTGCTTCGAGTGGTTTTATAGTGGTCATCGTCCCAGTCACATTTAACTTGGTATTAGGACCGAAAATTTTCGCCATAAAGCTCCACGATTTACGAATAATTTATGAATAAGTTTTAGATTATTTCCTACTTTAGATAGAAAAAAATAATGCATCTGTGTTCAAATCACTTAATATCACTAATACTTTTGTCGTCGTCAGCTTTTAAGGACGCCACTCCTAGCGCATAGCCTCTTCTCTGCCTAAATGCTCGCAACTTACATTACAGGTAGACCTACAGTTTAGCGTGGATTCCGAACCACTGAAGTTACATAATTTCTTATCTAACTTCGGACCAATGAAGGTTTTAGCCTTAAAACCCCACGCTCGCAAGGCGAGTTGGGAAGTTGGGTCAGTGTTGGACATTTAAATATTTAATTAAATATTTTGCATGCTGTGGGGCGCGAACCCACGATCCTGCACTCAGCAGCCGGATGCCTAGACTGTTGAGCTACACTGCCACAATACTTTTGTACTCCTTTGTTTTTTACATAAACTTTATAGTTTTTTAAATATTTGCAAAAAAATAAACATCCACTCCTGGTTGGTGTATTGCAGCTAAAAATCACAGAGGTCTCCCAATTTTTGTGAAGAGCTTAAATAAGAAGTTGCCGGCCTGGGCTGTNCTTTTCTGAATAAGGAAAGTCGAATACAGATATTTCCACTCGTAACTTATCCTCTCTGTCCCATTCCAGCCTTAAAGTCGATTTCTTCGATAGCATTTTCTACTTTACCATGTGCTCCTATACTTTCTCCTGTATTATGTTTATGTTGTTTTAAAATTTAAAGTATATCTTCTATATTGACATAATGACGCAGGATATTTATTCAGTCAATTGTATTCGATCGAATGCTTGTTTCAAGTATACCATGCATATAAACAAGGGTTCGTCGAATTTGATTTCTTTTTCTTTAATTGTCTTAATATGAAAGTTTATTGTTAATCCATTTTTACGAAAACTCTGCTGTTTTTTGTAATTTCTATAAGGGTTCCACTTTTAGGTTAGTAGTGAAAATTTTATAAATGTAACTTTAGAGTTTTTAGTATCTTTTTTAAAAATTGGAACTGTTCTATAAATTATACGGCTCAAAACAAAATAAACAAAAGTTTTTTTGCGCTTAACTTGTGATTTAAAATTGAAAATGTATGATATTGCTCCACTGCTCATTTATGCGGTAAGTTCTTTGAATGACTATAAATATTCATACTATATTATTTATAAATTATTCATAAAATTTAATATTAAATTAGTTAAATAACTGATTTGATATTAAATTCACTGTTTAATCAATAAATTGTTAAATTGAATAAATGATTCAAATAATTATTTAGAATTTCGATAAGTACATTAATATTGTTTTGAAATCAGTAAATCAGCTTAACAATAGTTTTACGCATTGTAAACATCCACAACAATAATTTCTGCTTTTAATTACAAAACGCAGCTTGTGTTCTGATGCACATGTTTCAATTAAGTTTTCTACGTATTCAAAATGCGCATTACACATTTTATAATAATACATACAATTTATCTTGTAAATGGTTAAAATTACAAATTAACGGTAATTTATCTAATTTAACATTTAGAGCCCTACACTGTTTACCGAATCAAAACGCCAAAAAGACTGATAAATAGTTAAAAAAAAACCAAAGGCGAGTAACTCGAAATTATTTCTCAGGAAAACTAACAAACAAAAATTGTTAAGTAGTGTATTAAACAAACAAATAAACATTTAGCCATGGCAAAAGGAAAAAGTGGATCGATAAGAGGAAGATTTAAAAAATGCTTCATTTTATTTCTTCTGTGGCAATATTTAGTCACCCATATGGTAGAATATAAAAAAATACTTTTCCTGTCCATAAATAATTATGCGATTTGTAATTTTTTGTGAAAATGCAAGGAAAGCACGGGTTACCTTTTTTTTATTTCTCTCACGCGGAAGAGAACATAATACATATAACATAAGTCATACTTACATATACTAACGAGCAGTTTCTTTTTAACCTAAACTGATTACAAAAGTGATCGTTTTCCATTGATGAACATTAGTGCTTTAGCTGACGGTTACATCCTTTCAATAGCAGTTTGTTCTATTATATGACACTTGCACTGTCTTTGCTTTTACATTACAGCACTTATGCGCTTACTTTACACCAGCTCGAAGGGCTTCATTCTCCTTAATTGTCTTACTAATGAAGTATTATCCAGGTCCTCGACCTTTACTTATCAATGCAGGACATTCTTGTACATTGCTACTTTACTCCAATACCTTGGTGTAAATTGATGTTGTGCACATATCAATAAACTAATAGTTATTGGTATAGTACAGCCTCATAGCTACGCTCTAGAATTGCTTTGGCACCTACTTGTATAATAGCAATTTGTTCAACGTTGTTAGAGACACTTTCCTGCCTATCAGCCAGTACGTTTTCTTATATTTGACGGAGAGTCCTTTTCGTTTATTCTTTACATTCACTTTCCAGCGCAGCTTTGCGTCATACCTTAACTGTACTTCACTGGATTAAATTAGGGCATGGGCATCATCTCCATGTTGATATATAAGAAAGCTTATTATCCTCTTGTCAGTAAGTCCCTTATACTGACTTTCATTCGTTCAGCTTAGTAGGCCATTTTTAGTACACCTGTTAATGCTACCAACTGATACTTGCAATATATCCGCATCGTCTTCATTAATGTCGCCTATTGCCAAGATTGCAGTGTCATTCGCGAAAGCATCTTTAATTTTGAGTTTATCTTTTTATCTATCTGCATCCGGTCTATTGAATGTCCGCGTTTTTCTGGCATAAGTAAGTGACGATCAGATCACAGTTTTATCCTATATCAGCTTTAGATTCCTTGATGTGAATTTCGGAATGTAGAAATGGACACACATCGAATGTCAAGAAAGGTTTATGATCCCTTCTTAATATTCGAAGTGCGTGTCGATTTGAATTTTGTTCGTGGGGTTGCTTCACTCGCTATGCTCGTTTCGCAATCTTCCCACTAACCAAATAAAATCCCACTTTTAACACTTATATTATAAATAACTGTTACGTCTAATAGAGTAATTAAAAAAATAAATGTTCTACGTTTTAAAAATAAATTGCTTCGTATTTTAGAAATATTCTACTGAAATAATTAAATCAAAGAAGAATGCTTCAGCTTTTGTTATAAATAAAGTTCTTAAGCAATTTTTTTCTGTTTTCATATTTTGTATATGCAATTTAAGATTTATTTAATGCATTGAATTATAAGGAAGTCGAGTCATAATAAAAATATTAATAAATGTTTACAACATTTTCGATTAGTAATGCACTTACAAAGGCCATTATGCTCAATAGGAAACGTGAGGAAATTCGAATTATTATTGCCGAAGAAATAAATATAATTGTTTAAGATATAACAATGTAAAGGCGAGGCGCTTGTTCGTGGTTTTTCAACCAAAACGAAAACTATTTAATAATATGGACTGCATGTAACACCATTATCATAGTAATTATATGTGGTTTTAATATTATTTCCATCGATGTGTATGTAATTAATATTTATGAAGAAATTTATCGGAAATTCAATAAATCTTTAAAAAAGTATATAACGATATTAGATTTTTGTCTTATAAAACACGATTGCTTGAGCTGGCTGGAATGAGAAGAGTGTATTAAATTTTTTTATACATTTTTCTTTTTGAAATCAAAATAAATCCTCTTAAGGAGGGATTTAATTTGTGGTATATGAAGATATTCTATATAAGTGTGCGTGTGTTGTATTTTTTTTTTCTAAATTCCTAACAATGCCGTCTACATAAGTAGGATAGTATTTATTTTCTCACTTTAAACAGGTTAAATTGTAGTCGTAGCTTCAACAATTTTAGAAATAGCACCGCATTCCCATGCCTGAAGCACAGTTTCTTCGAAGCAACCTATTTCAGGTCGGCGCCTTCTCAGAACAATGATATACTGAAACGAAATAAACAATGGTACAGACCAAGTCGACTGTAAAAAGACACTAGTAAATAATAGAGTCGAACTTGAGTCACAATGAAACTGTAGGGAGCCACTCGAAAAGCTGTCGGAGGTGTGCGGATGATACCCTAAAGCTTATGGCACAGGTAGATGTTCTTTTCTTTAACACATAAACAGATTACTAAATAATTTCACCCATACAACCATGTGTAAGATTTTTTAAACACATTTCGCCCCCCGCATGCTGACACGTCATACATATAAAAATGTGCAAAATATTTTTTTTGTTCGTGACTCATTCTTAACTATTACAACATTTGCATCATTGATATCATTTTTAAATGTGCAATGAGCGCAACTCGTTTTGACTCATCGCATATATTTTTTTACTATCGCAGACCGCAAAACTAAAATCATTCAAATCGCTTTGTGGAATTGTGATCAATATTTAAATGAAAAATTTAAGTTAATTACAAAAATTACAGTGCTATAATCGTTTCTATAATTTACTGAGGGGAGTCAATATTTTTCAACAACAAAATTTAATATAATTCCTTTAGAGTTTAGAATCTCAAGAATCTCGAAAAAAATTAATTTTTTCTTAGGAAACATTTTACAAATTACAATTAAAATTCTTCTGTAATGAAATATTTATTTTTATTGAGCAGCGTTTTTCAAAATTCATTTTTTTCAAGACATAAAGATTATGTAGCACTCTGATTATTTAAATGATTTTAATGCTGTAATTTTAAATATATGTATATCATGAGAAACTCCCTAAGCAAATCTTAGCAAATTCCAGTGGTCTGAGAATAATATTGTGAGCAACATTATTTAAAAAATTTTGTATATTAAATTGAAGACCTAAAGTTTTATATAAAATAGGCATTCTACAAACAAAACTCTTGATAATTTTAGATTGAATAAAAGTAACTATCTCGACATATATGTCTGATGAGAGCTTTCTATATACAGGGTGGTCCAAATTAAGTAGCCTACTATCAGAATACTATATCAAAATACATTGAGAAATTAACTGAAAATCGCATGTTACAAACTGATACATATAAGAAGAAAGAAAGATTATAACAATATTAAAAAAAAATCAATGCATAGAGCCGCTCACCAAGCTCTCGAAATAGCGGAAAAAAAGTGAAGAAAAATAAAAGCAAAAACCATTCTGGATAGAAAATGAGATAAAAAAGATTATAGTAGAAAAAAAAAGAAATGATATAATAAATGGCTAACTAAACAAACGTATGAAACAAGACAGGAGTATAAAGAAAAGAATAAAGAAGAATAATAAGAGACAAAGAGCTAATACTAGGAACAGAAATGCTTACAAATTTAAATTAACAGTATAATTGGAGGGTCACAACCTACAGAAGTATGGAAAACCTTAAAAAGAATGAAGACAAACACTACACACAAAAAAAACTCAAATAATAAGTATGAGGGAGTGTGAACAATATTAAGAAACCCCACTTACAGAAAGTGGAGCCGAATTTAGAGAAATACCCCAACAAATATTAAATGAAGCAGACCTTACAGATTTACGAATAACGGAAGAACCAACTGGAAAATACGTTACACAAATAAAAAATTCAAGTGGGGGAAAGAAATCCTAAACCGCATTACAAAACTATTTAACTATTGCATTTCCTGAATACAAGTTCGCGAAGAATGCAAAGTGTCAAACATTGCGTCGATCTTCAAAAAAGGAAGTAGAACTCGCTGCTACAGAGGACTCAGCGTTACCAGCTGTGTCAGTAGACTATTTGAGAAAATACTACAAGAAAAAGTAACAACAAATATTGGAGGACATATAAGTGAAGAACGGAAAGACTAAAAAGTCGAGATGAATTTATAATAATCGTTTCACAGGGACTGATGTCGCCTTTCGATGTCTCTACGCCACCGACTTATATCTAACCAGTCTCCATCCTGGAGGTTTCTTTCGCTAAGACTTCTTTTTATTGTCTCATTCCAATTTTTTTCTCGGTCTTCCTCGTTTCCTTCTACCCTGTGGTGTCCATTCGAGTAAAACCTTGGGCAGTCCTTTGACTCCCATTTATTTGACATGCCCATACCAAGTTAGCTGTCTTTTTTTGTATTTCATCCAATACTGTAGTCTCTGTGCAAATTATCTCTCGTATTTTTTTATTTCATATTCTTTCCAACTTTGAGATTCCGACTGATCTTTGCAGAACATCCATTTCGACCGTCAATATTTTGCCTTTATTCCTTTCAGACATTATCCAGACTTCTGAGCCATATAATAAAATGCTCTTTATCATGATGTTTTATATCTTTTTTTTTCGCTCTGGAGCTAATAATTTGAACCACAATATGCCATTAATGGCGCCAATAACTTTCCTTGATTGCTCTATTTTATTCTGTATGTTGATCTGATATTGACCTTTGGGAAAATACTACAAGAAAAAGTAAGAACAAATATTGGAGGTAATATAAGTGAAGACCAGAATGGTTTCATCTCAGGACGATCATGTATTGATAATTTATTAACTCTGCAGCAAATATTTGAAAAGAAAATTCCACAGGAAATAAAGTAAACCTAGCGTTTATTGACCTGGAGAAAGCTTACGATTCTTTTCTGCAAAATAAAGTAGGTGGTTTTAGGATAACTAAATGTGAATACCCATCTCCTAGAGGTAATTAAAGAACTATCCAATAAAAATGTATCGTATGTTAAAATAGGGAAAATAGTAGAAAGCGAAACTGCACAAGAATGAGTGTACCCATTAATGATCACTTTAAATTTCGCAGACGACCAGGTGCTAATAGCACAACACCACGGTCGTATACACAGGTCTGGAAACTCGAGGCTGTTTCCAACGTGAGAACTGAGTCCGCTAAGTGTGAACTGTCGCGTAGTACCAAAAGGGTGGCGCATGAGTCAAGGGATGTTAATAAAAGTTTTTTATTGTGTTTTTAGCATTTTATTATGTATGTATTATGTAACATTTGACTAAAGTATTTCACTTAAAATCTGCGGGTATTATCAATCAATCTTTGTATGGCGGGGCTTGAAAATAGAACGATATGGCGCAACATACTTAGATTCATACGCCACCTGGTAGATGAGCGAGGGACCTCGAGTTTGACGACACGTAAGAGACTCATGTCAAACAATAGAGTTTCCAGACCTGTTTATACGACCGTGCACAACACTGACCTAGAGCTAATGATGAAGAGACTATACACTGAAGACTGAATACCAAAAATGTGGATTTCAAGTAAGCTTACAAAAAAACAGAATATTTAGCAGTAAACACAGAAATGAAATTTAAGATTTTACTAGACGACAATATACCACAGGTAAAAGAATTTCAATACTTGGGTGCAAATATAACAC
>JARJDX010110942.1:0-10831 GCA_030264735.1 Gymnusa sp. GC000175 | reverse complement strand
CTTTGTTAGGAAGTGAGTAAGAGGCATATATGCATTGTGTTTTTAACTCAGAATGATAAGGAGAATATTGTGTTAAAATTTTCAATGTTAAAACTGATACACCCTGTATATTTATTAATTATAAACATGTAGGTATAGGTATTTGCATAAAAAGTTTGTTAGGGTCAATTATACTTTAATATACTTATTAGAGATATTTTTTTTATTTTTCTTTTGAGAGGAAATGATCTTTTACGGCCTTGGCAAATGTTTGTTAGATGAATTTGCGTCGATTGTCTTCACAAGACTGATTCACCTTTTTTCACAAACAAGGTGAATCAGGACATCAGGTGAAAAAAAGTTTAAGGGGTGGATCATGGTTTTTTTCACAAAAAAGGTGAATTAGGACATCAGGTGAAAAAAAGTTTAAGGGGTGGATCATGGTTTGAGAAAAGCAAATTATCACTGTCAAAAAGTTTATTAATAAATTGTATGTGGGTGTTAAAAATGCAGCAGAAAATTATTGTAGAACAATTAAATGTGTCAGCCAAAACTGTTGTGGATTGGAAAAGTTTTTGTAGAGAACTGTGTGTCAAAATTTGTTTAAGGAACAATCAGTTGCTTGGGGTTGAGGGCAAAATTGTTAGAATTGATGAGCAAGTTCGGTAAAAGATAAAATCATAGGGTGGAAGGACAATGGGTATTTGCAGGGATTGAGCGAAATTCAAATAAATGTTTTTTGTGTCGGTGGAGAAGAGGAATTATTAAAAAGTTTATTCTCCCGGGCACTATAATAGTATTAGACTGTCGGAAGGCATACGATTGTTTGAAAAATGAAGGGTACCACTTGACTGTAAACCATTTCATAAATGTTAAGGATCCAGAAACGGGGGCACATCCCAATAGCATAGAAGGGACATGGTCTGCTATTAAAAGAGGTCTGTCAGGTGCGAACCATGTTAAAGGACACTTTAATTCGTACCTGGCAGAATAAATGTGAAGGCAGAGAAACCGCGAAAATAAACTAAAAATTATTTAAGCTACTTCTTAAAGAAATTAAAAAAAAAATTAATTTGCCACAAATGCAAAATTAGTTTTCGATATGCATACAGAACATGATTTTGTTCGTGGAAAATGAAAATAATACCACTGCCCATATTAATACATATATTCTTTTATAGCACATAGTAAGTAAAATTTTTACAAATTGTGGGACCTAAGTGATCCAAATAGTCTTCCTTATAATGAAATGGACTCTGACGATGAAGCAGAAGAAGAATTACAGAGTTTGGAAATGAATTCTTCTACAATTTTAAGTTCCAGTTCCCAAAAAAAAATTCCTCCCATTGATGTTGAAAATCCATTTTTAGCAGCATCTCCTCCATTACATAATATTATTAATAATAAATATGATGAGGAATTTCTCGATAATGAAGAATGGAGCCAGAACACACAGAAGTTTGGTAATATAGTGGTAGATTTTCAAAAAGAAGCTTATTCTTTTACAGATTTTGACAAAAATGACAAAGAAATTGACTATTTTAATTCTATATTTGGAGAAGACCTATTCCAAATCATAATTAGCGAGACAAACACTTATGCAGTTCAAAACATAAGAAGGAGAAGTAATAAAAATTTGGAACCTGGTCCTTCAAATAATAGGGAGGACATCGATATAGATGAATTTCAAGCATTACTTGGCATGATGATTATGATGGGAATTCACGTTTTACCACAATTATCATGTTATTGGTCTACTGATCCATATATGAATGTCTCACAAGTTTCCAAAGTTATGACTTCCAAGTGCTATAAAAAAATAATTGAGAATTTGCACCCCAATAATAACAGCAATGCAGTTCCAAAAGGACAACAAGGATATAATACAAAGTGAGACCTTTGATTAAGAAGCTAAATCAGTCTCTTCAATCTTACTAATCACTTCTCATATATTTCTGTTGACGAATCCATGATTCCTTTCAAAGGAAGATCTTTATTCAAACAATATACCCCGTTTAAACCAATAAAGAGAGGCTAAAAGTATTGTGTTTGGCAGATTTTACGACAGGGTATATATGCAAATTTAATATTTATACTGGCAAATCAAAAAATTCTGTCAAAGGCACAAGTTTTGGCGAAAGGGTTGTAGTGGATCTGGCATCAGAAATAATAGAAGAAAGCTGAAAGAAAAAGATGTGTACGCCGTAGAAACTATAAGAGTACATAGAAAAGCTTTACCAGATATTTACAAAGATAAAACAAAACGTAAGCGTAAAGAATATAACAAAAAATTATGTTTCCTTAGTAAAATGGATGGATAACAAACCAGTACATTTTTTATCGAATTTTCTTTCTCCAAAAGAAACTACAACTATAGATCGCAAGAAAAGGGATGGATTAAAAGAAAAGATTTCTTGTCTGAAAGTTGTAGAAATGTACAATAAAATAATGGGCGGAGTTGGCAGATTCGATCACTTCAGGAACGTTATTCCATTGGCAGAAGGGCCATCAAGTGGTGGCACAGAAAATTTTACTATTTACTTGACATGCTATCGTAAATGCTTATATGTTGATAAAGATAAACAAACGTAGCATGATTGATTAGTTAACTTTTTGCTTAAATTTGCACGACAGCTGATTTCTAGATATTTCTCTATCAAATACGCGCGAGGTTCCAATGGAAGTGAGACTGGCAAACGTCGGCAAGCATTTACCAAATAAACAGTCCTATTACCGAAGATGCAGATTATGCAGTACAAAAAATGACGAAAAAAGAACAAAATAAATCTGCACACGGTGTAATGTTCCGTTATGTGTACATCCTTGCTTTGCCTAATTTTATGGCCAATAAATAGTACAAAAAATGTTGTTGGTATTTCTTTTATTTATGCCTAGTATGAAAATAATATGTATCAAATGTGGGCGGTGGGAAGCATTCTTCCCACTACCCCTATATGTAAGGGGTAAGGCACAAGAACAAATATAAGTATATAACAATAAATACATATTACAGTCGCTTTAAAGCAGTGGTTCCCGACTGGTGGTCTGCCAAGGAGTCCCAAGTGGTCCGCGAGGCGGGTGTCATTATTAAAAAAAAGGATTGAAAAAAAAATTATTTATAAATATTAATATTATTTTTATTAAATATAATATTATAAAAAATAAAAATTAATTGCGTCGGCACTGCTTTATAGTGTAAACAAGAGGCAGATAAGGGTGAGGTAATTCTCTCCCCACCCCCTCGCTAGCTCTCTTTCTCTCTCGGTTGCGCTTGCGCAAACACCGACCATCGCGTGGCATTCGGCTTCCTGAAATGACCACTTTCATTTACTTCTATACGTCTACATCGCAGGCCGCTGCGCCGCTTGCATTGTGAGTCAACATTTTACTATTAAAATGCCACCAAAGAGGAAATATAATAGTAGTTATATTAACTTTGGATTTATGGACATAGAAGTTAATAAGGAAATAAGGCCCCAAAGCTGGAGATGAAAATTAAACTGGGAACAAGCGGCTCAATGTTTGAAACAACCGAGAAGGCTGTCTCTGCATCCAACTTTAATTAAGCCATGTATTTTAAAAGCCACCGAAGAGTTTTTGGAAAAGGAAGCTGCGAGAAAAATGCGAGATATTTTATTATCAAATAACACTGTCGAGGGATATTGAAGAACAGCTTGTAGCTCGCATAAAAAGGTCTCCATATTCTCCAATGCGATGAGAGTACAGACGTTTCAAATAGTTCCCAATTACTAGTGTTTATTCGATTTTTAAGTAAAAACAACACGATCCAAGAAGAAATGTTTCTGTCAAAAGAACTGGAAACCACAACAAAAGGGAAAGATGTCATAAAAATCATTTCCGATTATTTTGAGAAGCATTAACTCAAATGGAATAATCTTGCAGGATTTTGCACTGATGGTGCTCCTGGGAGCTCATTCGGGCTTGGCCAGATTTGTGAAAGAGAAAAATCTCGCTGATATAACTACGCATTATTGCATCATTTACCGTCAGGCACTGGCGTCAAAAACGTTGCCTGGTGGCTTATGCAGTGCATTAAAAGTTGCCATCAGGATAGTCAAGTTTGTTAAACATAGTACTCTGAATACACGTCTGCTTAAAAAATTGTGTTCAGAAATGGGTGCAGACCATGATAATTTATTGTTTTACACTGAGGTCCGTTGGCTGTCGAAAGGGAACATGTTGGCACGATTGTTTGAACTCAGAGAGTAGTTAAAAGTGTTTTTGATCGAAAACGAAATAAAATATTTCCATGAGCAGTTATGTGAACCAAAATTTAAAATGCAATTGCCTATCTTGCGGATATATTTGCCCATTTGAATAAACTGAATTTGCAACTACAGGGTTCTGGAATGCAAAAACTAGAAGGTACGGCAAATATATTTATCTGTGAAGATAAACATTCTGTGCAAATTAGATCTCTGGTTTAATAAATTGTAAGAACGTAATTATTTTGCGTTTCCTGCCCTTAAAACTCTTGTTGATCTGGATTTGGAATGTTACAAGGAATGCACTGAAGAGCTCCAAGCCGAATTTCTATCTCACTTACAGAAGCTAAAAGAAGAATTCACTACATATTTTTCTGAAAATGCGACAGTCGACTCCGATGATGTTAAAAGATTAATACGCAATTCATTTACCATCAATGTCAAAGACGTTCCTGATGAAAGAAGAACTTATTAAACTTCAGAATGATATCAATTTAAAAGATTCGTTTCAATCTGATAAACTATTGAAAAGTTCTGATGAAAAAAGACCATGGGTTATCCTAACATCCGGCGAACCGCCTTACGCTCCCTTATGGTTTTCTCAACCACTTACTTATGTGAGCAAGGCTTCTCTGCATTACTAACTATGAAAAATCACAAAGAAATCGACTGAACCCATGTGACGATATGCGGGTTGCTTTGACCAAAAGTATTTGCCCAAGAATCGCGCAGCTGGTTAAGAAAACACGCGCCAATAAATCACAACACAGGAACTGAAGAAATCGAACACAAGCTTTCATCAATATTTACCGAATATTTACCATTATCATTAGATTTTGTGCAAAATATGAAGTTTTGTACTTTCTCTGTATTTACTTTTTTTTATTAATTATTTCCTTTTTTTCAAAGAACGGTTTTACAAACACATTTCTCCCAAAATAAGACCCGGCTTCCGTTTTTATTAATGTCCTGCAGTCAACCGGGCCCGTGTGGAGGGGTAGGGGGCGTAAAAATTTGACACAGGTCTATAAAATCCACATTTTTTTAATTTTGGCCCCATCATAGATTCAGGTGGTACTGGCTCCCCAAAACTTTTGCTCTGGCTGCAGGCCTGCAGTCAATTTGTGAGAATTTTTCCGCGCGTAAAGTTGAAGTGTAAAAGTGGCCCGCGACTTAAATTGAGTTGGGAACCTCTGCTTTAAAGCAAAAAAAATTTAAGTCATGCCCATGAAGGGGTTAAGAACAACCAAGTAATAAACCGCATTTAAATTATTTTCTTAAATATATTTTGTAATCAAAACGCCATTTATTTACATTTTTACCACCACCTGTAGTCCATCAATATTCGGACAAAAATTCTGACGATAATAAGTCGTATCCAACCTCGTGCAAAGGGTTGTTTTCAAAAATTTTTTTTTTCATATTGATAACATCTAGCTGTGCTAGAATTTGGTTAACAACATCGAACGCTTTTTACGCCTAGTATGTTATGAAATATTCAGTTTTCTAAGCCTCCTTTAAAATTTAACTTTTGTAGGATACGACCTATTAGCAATAAGGTATCGATTACGAACAATATATGGGTTGACAAGGTGGAACTACCTTATGAGATGGATTCGCTAAGCCAAAAAACTGACTTTTCAAATAGTGTACCAATCCATGCAAACAGCTGAATATTGATGTGTAAGTCACCACACTATATCTCTGTACAATTTATACTTTAAAAAACTCGAAATAATCTGTTGAGATATTTGTTTATAGATTCTTTTTACATAACTAGTAATTACGAGAGAAAATTTAAAGTAAAAAAGGTATCAGAAAAAAAGCTTAGTTGACATCGAAAGTAGCGGATTTACCCAACCAAACAACTACCTCGTCAAATCAAGCAACAATATTTGAAGATAGCTTAAGATCAGTTTTAAGCCATAACCCTACAACACCTCTGAATGTGTAATATATAATGAAGGTAAGATTATTTAAAGCACTCTTAAATATCTGCCCAGATTCCAGACATAATTGAGAAATTGCTTCTTGTCATCTAAATATGTGTTATGCATGTATTGCAAACCAAACAACTATTTGTTCAAGTCATGCACCAATACATAAAAATAGCTCAAGATCGTTTTTAGGCCATAACCACTACACCTCTGAATGGGTGAAGTACAATAAAGATGAAATAATTTGAAGCACTTTTTAGAACACTCATTATCAGCCCAGAGTCCAGACAATTTTTGAGGGATTGCTTTTTATAACATAAATATTAATTAGTCAATTGCATAAATATTATGCATCTGTTGCAGATGTTTTGTTTTTTGCTTTGATTAATTTTTAGACTCTTCATATCTTCCTTAAATTTCATTAAAAGATGGACTTCTTGGCACTTAATAATTAATTGATTACTTAAATGTCTGGAGCACATTATTTTTATAAATGGAGTTGTATTCTTAAATGAAAACAAATAGTTCCGGCTATATTCTAATGTTGAACAGGTTTTCTTAAAGAGGTGAGATTTGTCAAAGATTTTCTTCTCCATTTTAGTTTTGATTAGATTTTTTTGTACAAAAGTTGGCACTGGTTAAAACAAATGTTAATAAAACATATCGGTCTACAAATAACTTTATTATGCAATAAAAAATATTTTCTCTTATTTTAATCACAAAAAAATAGGGGTGGGAAATCCCCGGCACGTTTGTGCAGACGCGGTGGTAAGACATTTCAATTTTCTACTCGTTACATTTTGAGCTTCACTATTTTTTTTTATTTACCACTCACCCAACTAAATGTGACCCGTCATGGGTTTTTGATTTTCAATGCTATCCTGTCAATAAAAAAGGTTGTCGCGATGTATTATATCTTTTGAAATGGTGCGAAATATGTATAAATATTTAAAAAAATATATTTTAATTAGTTACTCAATTTCTTAAATTTTTAAAAATTGCAGTGATAACCTTTAGTTTCCCTGGACCAAACTTAACCAAAACATAATCACATTTATGTTGAGTGGTACAAATAATAAATATAAAAATTTTGGTTGAAATGTTTAATAATTTCTTAGAAACGTTACCACAAATTTATATTTTTTTATGATAGAGTAAAAAATGACCACCACCCCACTTTTATTTACGAATTTGAGACATATCTATCACATATTTAGCTAATTATAATGGCACCATGTCTCTACAACTTTACTAACAATGCAATAAACAATGATTGTTAAGAAGTAAAATTAAAAAAAAATATATAAATTATTTGTATACAAATTCTAAACACTAGTATCCCTGTTTTTTTTTTCATAAACTTGATAGTTTTTAAAATATTTGCATAAAACCAAAAAACCTAACCAATAAACGACCACTTCCGATTGATGGATTTCAGCCTAAAGCCACTGGGACCTCCAAATTTTCATTAAAATTCTAAATGTTGTTAATTTAATAATAATTATTACAAATTTTCAATTTTGATTCATTTGGTACATGGCTTCCTTTAGGTTCCTTTTAAGAGGTTTATCTAAAGAAGACTATGAGGTGTGAAATAGATTCATATCTTTATTTTTATGTTACTGTTTGTGTATTTTATTTATTTTTTCTTTCAGTTATAGTTTGTAATTATATTGCTTGTTCTAAAACGTTCTAAATGGGATTTTAGTAAATATTTATTTATTTAATAAATAGGTTACATTTCATACCAAACATGCTCACAGATGTCATTTTATCTCTGCAGGAATGTATGCAAAATTTATTTAATTAATTTTGTTTATATATAAAAAATATAGCAAATATGGAAAATTTTTAAACAACAAACATTTTTAGCAACTAAGAACTAAAACATTGAAAACTTTCATATATTACGATTATTTTCATATTGAACTTTTTAAAATATTTTGTCTTTACGGCATACTTTTTTTTACGAAAGGCACTTTGTTCCATAAACCCTTTGAGAGCAGCTTGTAATGAAAAAGAAGACTGGGGTGGTTTAGTGACAGCTTCGGAAAATAAAGCGAAAAGGAAAAGGAAATATTTTAAAGGCACATTCAACAAAAAGGATTTTGACCTGCACCCGAAATTGAAAAAAAATACCCGGGCTTCTAAATGAGAATATCTTAAAATTAAATGCAGTCTACTATTGATGGGTAATCTTGCACAGCAGTTAATTCGTGTGCTTTTAACAGTATCTTCAAGCTCTTCTTCTTATCGAAATGGATAAAACTTTCCTGTGCGAATTGGATATAAATGACTCGTTGTTCAATACTGTATTGCACGTTAAAAGATATAACTGCCTATGCTTACTCAAATCGGGCTGAATTACTGTATTTCAATTAATGCAGTGGTAATAAAGCTCTTACAAAAGATTCCGTCGAAGTGGTCTGCACCCCTAACGTCAGTGCTATTTCGCGCTCGAGGTAGCGAACTGCTCCAGAGATTGTGAAAAAACCCTAAAAGTTCTGTTTACAGGCACGAAAAGTAATCTTTGCCGAACGGTTCTGTAAGAGTTACAAGAGATATCGAATATGTTAAAAAGGCATATTTACAACTGCAGATTCGCGTTTTTTTTTGCACTTGGCTTTGGTCGGACCAAATAATACGTGGAATACAATGAATGATTTGCACAAAACGAGCAAACAAATAAAAAAAATAAAAAAGTTACGCCATTGTACCCAGTGTATACCATACTTTAAGCAGGTATTAAATACAAGATTTTTTCTACAATCGCCAAATTTTTATATTAAATGAAATGAATATATGACATTTATAAAAAAATTGACATTGTTTCAAATCGACAGCAGTGTAAATTAATTTTAAAAAGAGTTACGTAAACTTAACAAATTCAGTCACTATGGTTTCTAAATGACATACTTTTAAGCACTCAATGCTTAAAAGTGATATGTGCATCGTTTTTAGGCACTAGTGCCCAAAAGTACGTCATTAAGAAACCATAGTGACAAAGTAAATATCAACTTTATATGTCGATTGTAGAAAAAGATATTTTAAATAATTTTATTATGTGTACTTGTACTTTAATATAATTGAACGAAAGCGTCCACTCTGTTGGACATAAACATTGATATTTTATCACATTTTTGAGAATATTTAAGTATTTTAAATATAAAGTTGATATCATTAAGTTATAAAAGCAAATAATCTTTGGAAAACCACCAAAATTGATTAAATTTTTCATTTTAAAAACTTAATACTACAGATTTAACCCAAAAATTCCATAACTTTTTCAATGTTTAGTTGTACCATCACAGACAAGCACCTTCGCTTACCCCAACTCGGTGATTTGTATATATGCTCGGAACATCTACGAAATGTTTTGATATTTAAAAATTAATTTTCGCGTAAATATTAAAAAAGTTAAGAAAATACCTTTTGGGATATGTTCTAAATATTTTATAGATTTACTTTGTTGTTGCCAAAGTGTAACGATCAATTTAGATCTAATATCGACATGCTTTATTTTTCCGATATCATTTAAGTGGTATCTATGAGATGAAATAATATTTTAAATTCAATTTTTGCGTAAATATTACGAAATTTAAAAACTACTTATTGGGAGCATGGTGTAAATAATTTTCCGGTTTTTCGTGTATAAGGAGCACATAATTAGCAAAAAATTATAAAACCTAGAAAAAAAAAATTATTTTTATTAATCGTTTTATTCGGGCCATGTACCGGACTCGTTAAAAAAGATAAATAGTGCAAAATTGCCAGAAATTTCATCAACTTCCGGATTCTTTTTTAAATTTCAAGAGCACAGAATTAGCAAAAATATATAAAACAATATTTATTGATTACTCGTATATTATTGTTTTCAATCACTGGTTTTCGTCGGTATTCCAGACCAGTCAAATATTGAAAGAGGTTAAAATCTCTAAAAATTAATCTTCACTTCCTGTTTTTTTCTTGTATTACAAGAGCACATGATTTGCATAAAATTATATGCTGGAAGTTTTTACATATTGCTGCAATTCATTGTAGGACGGTTGCCAACTGTAAGTCAAGCTAGCACCTCCCATAAACCCATATCCGTTTCCGCGGTTTCCGTTGCAGTACAAAATTTATAATGTTAGTTCAAAATTATGGCATTTTTTTAAAATTTTTTCGAAGGAAGGGTGCTAGTTGAATATAGTATCTGCAAATCAAATTTTGTGAAAGGTGTAGATACACTTCAAGACGAAAAAGAGATATTTTTATTCAATAAAGATTAATCTTCTTTTGGTGCTATGAAATTTTTATTACGACCCTCTGATAATTTTTGTCACTTTATTAGTTATTTATTAAAATGTTTTAATCACCTTTCCGTTATGTATACTGGGTGTCCCATTTTAATCCGCCACCTGCGATAACTCTACACTAGTGCATCGGATCAAAAAATGTTCCGAATAAAAAGTTGTTGGTTATGAGGGGGACATCTGCCGTCGACTATGCCCCCCCGCCCCCCGGGAGTGGCGGGGACAGGGGTAACTTTAAAATTTTAAATGAAAACCCATATTTTTTATTGCAGATTCGAAAAAAGCGTGAAAAACTAAATAGGTTTTATCCCAGAACTTTTTTCTTTATTTGCGACAGGTGGCGCTGTAATCGCCAAAATTTGATTTTTTTAGTGTATAACAACTTTTTTGTTGT
>JARJDX010110940.1:0-28021 GCA_030264735.1 Gymnusa sp. GC000175 | reverse complement strand
TTTTTTGACCAAATATATGGAAATTTTCCAAGTTTTTTGCACCTTTCTGGTAAACGAATTTTGCAAATAAATTCTTTACGTGTTGTCTGTATTCTATTTTATTAAAATACCAGATGCTTTGAAAATGAACCATATAAACCGTAAAATTTCAAAATTTTCTTGGGGATTCGGTGAGCCCCCAGACTCTGTCGGTCCGAGAAGGGCCGCAGACTTTGTGTCATGTCCCCGGGCGCAGATGACCCTAGCTACGCCACTGCGTGGAAGGCTGCGTTTATAGCTGCGTTTTTACCTAAAATTTAAATTGATTACCTAAAAAATGCGGCTCATAAGGAGAATTTTCTACTTTCATATTTATTACCACCCAGTAATGCATTTACTTAAGTATTTAAACATCCATCTTTTTCTTTTGAGGTAGCAATAAACCTTACTAGCAAATTACAGGTAATTGACAGATGCGTGTCAATAGAATCTTTTTGCTTCTCCTTTACTGCTACCTAATGATGCTTTTATTTAACTATTTAAAAGGTAACTTCCATACATAACCTTCAGTAATCAATACGAAAAAATAATTTTGGAGGGAGAACTAACCCCTGAATTGAAATTACATTTAATTGGATTTGGCTGATGCATGTCAACAGATTGACCTTTTAGGTTAAGTAAATTATAGTTTGATGGCAATTAATTCGACAAATCAATCTTGTGACATAAACGAGATAAGCTAACAACTTGTTCTATATTGAAATAAATAACATTTTTTCATTTAAAACGAAATAATGAAGTTTATCGCATACATTTTTGTACTATCAAAATATTTAAAAATATTCAATAATCCAGGAAAAACTAATTTTCCCTAAAGAATGAAAGCAAGAAATATAAATCCAAATCCGCATGTCCTTCCAATTATAAGCAAATTACACTTCTTCCAGTAATTGTAAAGATATCATCAAAAATGGAATAGAAACTACATGTCTCCTCCTTCTCCTATATAGGATCAGGTACTGTTCATTTACAACTGTGTGGCCTCTTGTAAAGTTGATGTCCACGAATTCATCCATCGTTTTTGGGATCTTCGTGCTGGTTTTTACTATTTGGGCAATTTTGTTTTGCCCACATTGCAACGCGGTCTACATCAGCGAACGCCAAAATTTAGGTCCTCACGGACCACTAAATTCATAATTTTATATCCCGCGGACCACTAATAAAATTTTTTTGTTTTAAATATATTTAGAAAGAGTGCGCAACGAGGCGAAAGTAAGACAAAATGTGTGCAATGCAGCTATCTACAGGTCTTACGAGATTTCCTGATTGGTAAATTGTATATTAAAAAATGCGAATAATGCCAACAATTCTCTGTAGACCAGCAAAATTTTCTCGCGCACCACCACTTTGTCTTGTCCAGCGGACGACGTCTTAAACCCTCAGTTCTTCTTGAATCACGGAGCTTGGTTGGTTGCTATCCTTGTTTCTTATTATTTGGCCGCTGGTTATGCTGACTCCTAGGTATGAAAACTCCATGACTTGCTTTATGATCTTATTATCTGCCAGTATTTTGCACCTCATAGGGATCTTGCTGATGACCATACATTTGGTTTTCTTGGCTGATACGTTCATACTAAGCGTTTTACCAGTAGGCGCTGCAGGTCATCTTTATTTTCTGCTATTAATGAGCTGACATCTGCGAAGCACAAGATGTTTCTGTGTTCTCTTCCCATTCTGTAGCCTACTCCTATTCATTTTACCTCTCTTATTACATTATCCAGTAAAACGTGAGGGTTGGGCTAAGGCTGTCTCCTTGACTTATGACTTCTGCGACCTTAATTGTTTTTGTTTTGTCGTATTTTGTTTGTACTCGTGTTGTGTTTTGTGAGTTTTGACTATCGATTCTTTTAGGATTTAAAAACGTCATCGAGTCTGATTTTGTTGAATGCCTTGCTAAGATCGACTAAGCAGATAAACATTGGATTAACAAATTTAATTGCTTTCTCTATTATTTGTCAGGTAGTAAATTTGGCATCTATAGTAGATCTATTTTTTATAAAACTTTACTGTTCATCAGATATCTTAATTGCCTGGTTGATTTTCTGGGAGATAATTTTTGTGAATCACTTTGTTGTGAAGTTAGTTAAGTTTATTCCCTTATGGTTATTTGGATCGTCTTTTTTGCGTTTTTTGTATCTGGAAATGGTGATTGCATACTTCCAGAGATTTGGTGTTCTTTCTTCGCATTAATTTTTGGAATCGTGATGTTAATTTCTGGCAAAGACACGCAATAATCTAATATCTTCCTTATACTAGTTCAGATTTAGAATAATTAAACAAAAACATAAACATTGATCCTTTTTTAAAATATACAAACCACCAAAGTTAATAGTAAAACAGCGACCTAGTTATTTTATCCAAATAGTTGTGCTGTTCCGACATTAAAGATCCAATTAAATCAAAGATCTGTACCATTTGTTCCCATTCAAGGTATCCTACAAAATGCTGCATATTTATTACAACAACTTACCAATCACTAAATTTGCTTTTATCACAGTTTAATCTTGAAAATATATAATTTACAACACTTAAACCACTGGTTCCTAACCAGTGCTCCGCGAGCTTGTTGCAAGTGCTCCGCGAAATTATGAAAGCCGAAATTTAATGTTGGCTACTGTATGTTATTAAGCTGCTCAAATGATGGATAGATATAAATTGACAGCCATTCGGAAAGAATATGTAACTTTATTGGAAGAAAAGATTGAATGTTACTTTTTCCCCTTAATAAAAGTAGAAAATTATGACCGGATGCAAAATTTGCCACGATTGATACATCGAGTTGCGAATTTTCAAACCAAGAGGAAATACAATTGGTTCTAAAAATAAAACACTCTGAAATAACTCTGGAGGAATTTTGGATTTTTGTCCTTGACGAATACCCAGCTCTTTACATAAGGACACTAAATATCTTAATACAGTTTTTAACTTCATATTTGTGTGAGCTTGGTTTCTCGACAAAAACCAATAAAAAGTAAAAAACGCAAAAGAATTATCGATTTAGATGAAGTATTGAAAGTAGTTATATTAAATAGTGGATAAAATATCGAGGATATCTGTATATGCCGACAAGCTTAGCTTAGGTATCAAGTAAATTTCGTGCTCCACGAATTCATATGATCAAAAGTGCTCCCTGACTTTAAAAAGGTTAAGAACCACTGACTTAAACCAATGTGATAACCACTATTCGTATTCATTGGAGTTTGATATAAAATTAAACTTTTAAAATATGTTTTGTAAGAGTCAAACTGGAGTAGAACCGACAATTAAAATAAACCGTTATTTTGGTTGTACCGAAAAATTAAACCCGAAAGAAAAAATAGAGAAATTATCTAAATTTTGTGTAAAATCATTTAAATTTAACAAAGCTATACCCAAATTCGTTAAAGTTTTGATAAATATTGCTCAGTTTTGGTAAAAATTATCGTAATTTTACCCAAAATCATTTTAATGTATTTGATGAAACAACATTTACTACTATCATTTACAGTTTAAGAAAGAAGAATAATTGCAGAATCATCCGAATTTTGGGAAATGATCAAATCATTGTAATATTAAACAAAATTATCAAAGTTTTGAAAAAAATTACTCGTCATATGGGGATAAATAGTACAGAGCTTGGTTTCTTTTTTCTGGCCCGAGGGATTCTGAGACGCCTCTAATTCAGTGGCCCGCGCCTGTGCGGAAATCGCCATTGTATCCGACAATCATGGTCACTACTCTGTGTTCATACGATGTATTTATAAATGAAAATCAGTATATATAAAATAATTTATTATTTATAAACGGTTACTAATTTTAAATTTATTAATAATAAATGTGGCTGGTGTTAAAATTTCATTTCATAATAGTATAATTTGTTATGTAATTACTACATTATTATTCATGTTCATATGCAAAGCACTTTTATTGATCAAATTATGTCACATATTACAAATACATATATAAAATTTATTTTTGCCTTTTAGTAATTTTTGGGATACTTTTTCTATATTTGGTATTATTGTTTGTAACGAGTTCATATTTTTTGAATAAACAATATTTTGATCTTCATGTATGACATTTTAATAAATGTTTAAAGAAACAAAGTGTGATATAAAGTTTAAATAATATTAAAAAAAACTTGAAACATGAAATTTATTTTTTTCATTTTTAAATTTTTGAGATATGTACTTTCAGTATTTCTTTTATTGTTTGTAGAGAGTTTTTTATTTGTTTTGCATAATCAATACATTTTCCTTTGTTTCAATTTTAAGAAAACGTATTAAAAATTGCAAAATATTAATTTCTAAATATTAAAAATTCTTAATATTTTTGATCATTGTTATAGTAAAATTGGTTGTATATTTTTAAAAAAGTTTAATAAAAAAAATATAAGATGAGGCTGTTAATTAAAATGCAAGTAATTATTAATTATCCTCTACAACTCTCTTTCTTTTGATTTGAGCATTTTTTTATTACACTATTAAATTAAGTTTTAATTTAATCACTTTTAATTAAATTAATTATTCTACAAATTGTTTACTTATACTCTCTAAAAGATTGCAGACATAACAAATTTTTCAAGCTCAGACTTGCATTTAATACATTGCTGTAAGTACAATGAAATAGAGCAAAAAAGGGGCAAAAAATAGGGTGCCATTCTGATCTTATTTGTGATAAGAGATTGAGCTTCGACAAAATATTCTCAATTGTAATCTTGTGTGGGCAATACTAAACGACTTTTTTTAGAACATATTTCTTACTGGTATAAAAGATTGTCTGTACGTGATAAAAAAATCAATTTTTAGCTTCAATAATCTACAGAAAAAAATATTTTAAATCTATTTTAAAATAATTTTTTACGTCTTGAATCACTATATTTTTTTTACTTTCGGGTTTAAACTTTATTGGTTCTTTCCAATGTTTCGTTAGCCATTGCTGGGAGTATTTTCAAGACAAAAATTCTGATGACCGACCAATAAAACTACGAGACTAAGAGAAATATTTTTTATAAATTCAAATCAAGCAGAAAATACGAGTAAAACATGAGTGAAATGATTTTTTTTTTTAATTTATTGATTTTAACTACTCGCCTAGCGCAGTTTATTTTAATAATTCAATGTAGAGAGTGACAGACAAAATAAACATCCTCCAGTATATGAAATATGATTTTTTTATTTATGTCTTTAGCTATTAGATATTAGCAATTAACTCTAGAATTTTTGTAACAAATCAATGAATACTATTAGAAAGTGGTTTGTTGTTATTGGCTTTCGCGAATCTTCGCAGTTATTTTATATTTCTATGAAAAACGTAAACAAAAATTTTGGAAAAATGGATTTTTAGAAGTAATTTTTTTTATTTTAAAACAGCAATCAATCAAACAGCATTTTGTAGAATGTAGATACTACGCGTTGAGAACCAATGCTTTATTTTAAACTTTAAAGAGTTACATTATAAGTCAATAAAAAGTCATTGCTAATTTTATCATTCGTAGAATTGAATTTTATAGGGGAGAATGTTTTTATTTATAACTGTAAAGAAGAAAAATATAAAAGTGCAGCCCTAATGCATGCCATATACAAGATCAAATTACTTTGTTATTGAGCTTTAGGCGTATCCCCGTATCTATATCTCACTTTACACAAACATCCTTAAAACTTTCAACCGTGTAAATAATCATGACATCTTTACGAGTCTTTTGAAAAAGGAAATAATAATTCAATACTTAGTTTATATACAATCATAAATAAGCGCGTTGATGTATTTGTTGGTTATGATGTTGATAATCACGTTTAAATATGAAGATAATTATAACCGATATAAAATCCGTGCTCATGATTCAAGCTGAAAATTATTCCACACGGTCCCTAATAATGGGTTACGTTCAGGTGTGAATAATATAAAAAAGATGCGAGGGTTCGATTAAAAAAGACTCATCCTCCTACAATTTAAAGACTTAACGATAACGATGATTTGCTTTTTCTATTTTCTACACACCTAATAAAAATCATAATTAGAATCTATTTTAAGCAGCTTACACATAAATCACTAGTAAAATACACAATCCGCATCAAAACGTGATGCTAATGAGCAACATTTGACTCATCGTAATAAGTTTAATTCGTCATCTATTTAATTTGAGCGGAATTGACACGTTTGAGAGGCAGATTAAAAGCAGTTTTGTTTGAATACGCGAGGTGAAATCCGCTTAATGGCAATTATCAAGTCTGTCCTTCATGAAAACACACACTCGCTGAAGAGAAGCATTATTCCGACCCATTGCAGCGCACTGCCAGCGAATAATAGATATTACGATGATTATGGCTTAAATTAAAACTTTAAAGCAACCACTCATTGTTATTTTATAGCGGGGTTTGTATGCTGCGGCCGCAGTTAAATTCTATCCCGTTCCCATGGCAACAGGTGCAGGGAATAGGGAACAACTATAAGCCCCGTTTCAAGTGGGATTTTCATATCAATGCTCTAAACGAAAACAAATTCCCTAATTATAAATCTTAACGTTAAGAAACATGTAAAAATTGAGTTGGGGATTTAAATTATTTTCGGTATAAGGCGATTATTATTTTAATGCCAAGTATATAGGATGCTCAGAAAATAATAGAAATGAAGCACTTTACATCCTGGAATAAAATGCAAAGCTAGTTAAAGCTTATTCTAAAATTTATCAAATCAAAATCGTCAGTGACTAAACCTAAATTTTCTGTTACCTGCAGGTGACATTGTTTATAAAACGAATTATTTTTATGTTACGTGCGATTTCGACATTTTTATATCAAATTTATGTAGTTACAAATGTAGAAAATAAATTTTATTCATTGATTTAGAAGCATAATTTTAGAAATCTTATATTTGAAATTTATTTTACCTAAAATAATTAGAAAAGAAGAAACTATACAAGGTGGTCCAAATTTGGTAGCCTACCATGGTATCTTGGTATTAGTAAAGATAGAGGCTTGGTTAAATAGACAATGTTGTGTAGATTTCTGTACTGACTTAGATTGTGCTGGGAAATTTTTAAAATTCCAAACAGTTTAGAACCTGTTTCAAAAAACTGAAAATCCCGATTTTCTAAAAAGTTAAATTTCTCCGTTATTATAAAAGATACAAAAAAACTTTCATAGGAAATTTACTTGATACCACAAAGGAAACTTAAAACTGCTGTCAAAATAAAATTCAAGATGGTGGCTTCCGAGGTAATAATAGCAACTTTCGTATTTTAAATGGCCGCCATATTTAATAATCACATGATCACCAGACTTTTTTCCCTTTTCAACTATGTATAAAAACCTATGCCAGAATAAAACATTATGAGTAATATTACTTGTTTTAATTTTAAATCAAGTAAGACACAAATCCAGGTCTAAATTATTTATGAAACAAAGCAAAAGAACTTTATGACACTGAATAGTAAATAACAATAAATTATTTTAAATCCTCAAAATGCTGGCTGTTATTAGCTTAACATAATCGATTCACTATACTGAGAGTTACTTGCCGCAATGTATTGTGATTAACGTTGCTAAATGCATGCGCAATAGCTCCACGTATTTCGTGTACAGTACATTATAATTGAAATGACTTCCATATTATTTAAAATTTACCAGAAACAAAAATCAAGAGGCGTTAAGTCTGCTGATCTGGCTTGCCAAGACATAATTAGATGGGAATGACAATGTCGAAAAAGATGAAATGACCGCATCAGCCAAATAGAAATTATAGCAATAATTGCACAAGATGAGGTTTCATAAAAAGGACAAAATATCGCAGTCAAAATGCCTGTACTTAAATTTTCATGACCTCGGGGCAGATTTCTCTTGGGTCATCAGAACTAACTGGCCAATGACCCAAAATAAGAGAAAAAAGAAGGAAATTACAAATTATTTTATATGTTAAAGTCATGTCTGGGAGCCGTCGTCACCATGTATATTCTTTGGCTAATAACCATTAATAATAATTTTTATTTTTCTGTAAAATAATTGATATTACAGGACATTATCAAATAAAAGTAAACAAAACGTGCCTATAATTTTACTTTCATAATTTTTTAACATACTGTACATTGCTATTTAAACACAAAGAACTTAACGTATTTAAAAAATAAAGTAAAGAAAGGGTAAAGAAATTTTCTCTATAAAATAAAAAAAAGAATTGTATGTCATGTCGACCTTTTCTTGCTGGTAATGTCGCTGTCAGTAATTCGACTGGCCGCCTCTTTAGATTTATAACAAGGCTTATCGATCTGTATCGAGAGCCGACAGTTGAATTCACATAAATCCATGTGTAGACCTGCCTCTGGCGGCAGAAAGAAGGTGGTTTCATTTGGAACTCTTATTGTTGTACCGGTAAATAATGGGCCGATGAGAGGCAGTGATAACTCTGGAAGCTTTAACTACGCCATCTATCTTAGTCTTGTGACATTGCCAGGACGGGCGTTAAGTATGAAAATTTTCATGCGAAATTATATAAGGGTTTTCAGGTTCAAGGAATGAATAAAATATCAGGAATTCTTTCTTTAAACCACGCCTAGGCAATTTCGTGTCTGGGGGTCGACCGAAATTAGCATAGTGTAAAAGAACTTGGGTTTAAAAACAAGCTTCTTCTGCCGCTACAAGAATAAAGGGAATTATTATGGGGCAGTTAAATTACCCTTAATTTAAACACCTCTAAGGGCGTATTTATAATAAAATAAAAACTTGTTTACTACATATAAAAAACTTGTACTTGTAACTACGCTATAGAAATATTACTTTTTAACACTTATTATTTTTTTTTCAAATATGTATGTATTTTCAAAGAAAAAATAAGTACAAAATACAGCAGACACCGGTTATGGTAGTTTTTTCTTTTTCTTCATTTATTAAGGTCGACACCTGCTTTTTGTTTCACGTATTTTAATTGCCAACTAAGGCACTAAGCCGTATCCATTTTTGTATTAGTGGAGTGCGAGCTTTCAGAATTTGTAAATCGATTTTGATTCTTCTAAGCCAGTAGTACCAGATTACCCAAAGTATATGTCTATATTCACTGGTCTTAAATCTGGAATATAATAAAAACAAAAAAAATTAAATTTGAAATTAATGTTTAATTTTTGAAACTTGAGTATTCTTTAATACGCTTTACGTAAAGTAAATATTTTGTTCAAAACCTTCCTTTAATCTTTCTTTATTGTTCTTCATTAAAATTTTTGGAGATTTGCAAGATTGCTACGATTAAAACAAAAAATTGTGTTGTGAGTAAAATCCTTTTTTTCTCGCACAATCCAAATCTGCAATAAAAAGTGGGGCTTTCTGTTGAAAAGTATAAAATTTCCTCACTTTAGATTGGGCAAGGCGTAACCTTAAATTTGCAAAAAGGAACCTAAACATTTTATTGAAGATTCAGAATTTGTGAAAGAAAAAAATTTATTTACAAGCAATTTTTTGTAATCATCGTAGACGACGCTGTAATGGCGAAAAAAATATATCACTTCGATAATTTTAAGTAAAAGTTATGTATTTTTACCGTAGAATCCGAATCTGCAAAAAAAACCGGAGTTTGTATAAAAAATTTTAGAGCTACCTCCCTTCCCTGCCACACCAGGAGTGGGTGCAAAAAAATTGACAGAATAAAATGTCCCCCTAGAAACCCTCAAATTTTTGTAAAAAAAATTTATTATTTAATGTCTACTTTTCGAGATAGTCCAAAACATTTTGTCATTCGATGTCTATTTTTAGGGATATTTTACTTATTCAGGTTAAACCTAAAAAACCACGTACAGTGGAACGTTGTTATAACGAGAGTGGGGGGGACCACAAAACTGTGCTTGATTTATTATTATAACCTTCCCTTATAATGAATAGGAATGAGTTAAATGTATCTAAAAACAAAAAAATCAATATCTATATTTAGTTTTATTTTCTTTCCTGCTATATCCAATTTCGACTGTATATAATAAAAACATAATTGCAGCATTTAAGTTTTATTTGTAGTCGTAACTTAACTTTATTAATTTTTAATAGTTGAGGATACAAATAAATGCACACCTACATCAAAATTCAAACCTGTAAGTTTAACTGGCCCACAACATGTGATGTACATAGAAAGATAAATATAAAAAGTAGATAATGTTTTGAAGTTTTAGCCATAAAATAATTTTTAAACAATGAATGGACTTCCTTAATATCTTCTTATCTTTATTGAAGCAATAATTCTATTAATGAATCGTTAAATAACTGCTAGGGTCATTAAATAGGTTATAATATTATCAATAAGTGCTTAAGATAAGTAACAATAAAGAAAATCAAAGGAATTTTAACTTTTATAAAGAAATATTTTTTTAATGCTTTATATAAATAATAATTTATAATTTTATTGATAAACTAGGAAAAAGTATTTGCAGTTAAATGTTATCGTTTTAAATTGATAATTATAATTAATAATTGAAAAATTAATTCTATACCGTCTAATCGTATATAGAGTTGGGAAATTATAAAAAAATTATAATTTCCGTTTTTTCTTTAGACCCGTAAAATACTTAAATGTATTAAATCTTTGAATAATCGATTTTATTGAGATTTTTTTATTTAATGAAAGTAAGAATGAAATGAAGAAATCCAAAGTATTTTGCATTTCTTACATGCTGAACTGAATTCACGGTGGTATACACATCAATGTTTTTTTTAATAAAATAAATAATGTTACCCTTATTTAAAGCTTATATAGTCGTTTACTTAATTATAATTCAAGTTATTTTTACCCCTAAAGGAGTTCAAATGATTCTAATTTTAAAGGTAAATTGATTAATCAATGATTTTTAATTTAACTCCTAAAAACATCCTGAGAAATTAGATTTAATTCACAAAAGATACGATAAGTTTAATTTAAAATTAATTATAGCGCAAGGATAAATAAATAGGACTCTGATTTAAAATAAATTTAAACTTTTAATTAGTAATATATAACAAATTTAAAAATTTATTTTTATTTTTTCTTAAAATATTTTGACTTAAAAAATGTAAATTCGATAATGAGTAAACACGAGAGGAGGTTTCCAGGAAAATGAGTAATCTTTTGAAAGAATGTTCTTTGTTTACAAATTTACATTTCCTTGTTATTTTATTAAGCAAACAATCAATATTTGGTTATGATATAGGTTAAAAATTATCAATGTTTATTTTATGTTAGAAACTTATATTTAAGTAAAAGCCAGTGACACTCGTGTTTAAATAAAGTATATCTTGTTAAACAATTTTGACATAAGGATATAAAAATATGTTACTTATTGTACAATTTCAAAAAGTTATATTACACAGACCAATTTTCAAAGTAAAAAAAATATTTAAAAATAATATATTTTTAAATGTCATAATTGGCTTGGCGGTTAGAATATAATTAAACTGGGGTTTGATCACCACGCGATTAAAAAGATTCGTATATACTCTTATGTTTTTACCAAAAACTTGAAAGTTTTTAAAATATGTATTTGCAAAAAAACCCAACCAATAAATCACCACTTCCGGCTGGTGGAATTCAGCCAATATTTACTGGTATCTTTCAATTATTGTTAAAACTTAAATATGAATTTCCAGGTCGATCAGTTAAGCCGTCTGGACTGTGGAGAGGGTACAGACAGGCAAACACACAGACAGACACCACTTCAAAAACAACTTTTCCTGATTTAGGGGAGCCGAAAACGAATATTTCCTCACAAAGCTCCGTTTAGAATTTTCAAGAATACTATACCTTTCTTTACTTCGTAAATGAAAACAAAACAGTCAAGGCGACTCATTAGCTTCCCAAACGCTGCAATGTGCGGTTATCCAACACCGCGTATCCCTTAAAACCTCTTAACGTACCCCTTATGGGTATGTGTACCACTTTTAGGTACACTCTAAAAGACTAAAAAATTGGGGCGACTCTCTATCCATACCAAGAGTTACAAGCTGTAATACAAAGGTCAGCAAGCTTTTTATTATAAAGAGCGCAAAACAGTCCAGTGACTGCATTCAGTTTATTAATTAGAAATCGGCGTTAGAGATTCTAGACTAGCAAACTGGCAACGTCTTTTCTAAAGTAACAAGCTCCAACACTGAACTCGAAAATATTTTGTTCTGAAGGTCATAACGCATAGGGCGCAACATAAAATTTGAAGATCGATGTGTGCGCAAGCGTAGGCCGGCGGGTCCTCAATAATAAGGTTTCTGGATAAATGTAATGCATGTTGCAAAATTTAAGTGTGCTATTTGAGTCTTTAAATCCACTTACGTTAAAATAAACTGTAATATATTTACCACTAGAGTATTGTAATTGTTAGTGCATTCATTAAATTAGATGGATAGTAAAATGTGTGTATAAGAACAGAACAACATACATAATTGTCCAATAAATATTTTATCACCATATGTAAGACCGCCCTTAAAAGCCACAAAATGCTTCAAAAATTGGGGCTCGTCCTATACCCTCCATATAAAAAAATTAACATTAAAATTAAATCAAATTTAAAAATTGCATACTCCGAAATTTAATGTATATTGTATTCCAGAACGACCCCTTTCTACATGTCAATTTAAAGTTGAGCCTTTTTTCGGAGATGAAAAATATTACACTATTTTTCTTTGTTATACTTTCTAAGAAAAATTCTAGGTATGATTGGAAGTATGCCTCTGCAACTTCATTTTGTTAAAATGTATGTTGGCAATAACTTCACTAGTGATATCCATCAGTTTTGACATATGTATACATAACCATATTATCAGCTGATCTGAATAACAGGGTGTCTCTGCAAGTTATAAAAATAATTTCAGCATACAGACAGACAGACTTTGTAAATGAAAGTAATTGAAATCGAATACATGACAAATATAAAATACTACATAAAAACTCTGTTGTTCAGCCTAATTTGGTGGCTGATAACGAAAACGTAGTAATTTCCCAGATGTAAATAAATTTGTCGAAATTTTTAGGCGATTTTTAATTACTCTCTTTTAAAATATTAAATTTGCTTTCTTTTCTTGGCATTAATAATTATTTATGATATAAGTGTTAAAAAAGGATTTTTTCGTGAGTGGGGAAGATTGCGAAACGAGCGTAGCGAGTAAGGCAACCCTACGAACAATACTTTTAAAACGCATATCATACAATGTTTTTTATACGAGCACCACTAAAACCATAATAAAGTTCATAAAATAAAGTTTCAACAAAAATCGGCCAGCCTGTGGAAATTATGGAATATGTAAATCATGTTGACATTTTTTTTTGATGCATGACAAAAAATAAATTATTCCGATAATAATACAAACCAACAAAAAAATTAACTGTTTACTTTAGCGCAGAAAAAGTCATAACAAGAATTGAAGATATTGAAATTGTATGAATTTAATCTATTATATTCGTAATATGTTATTTGAAATCTTTACTTTCAACACTAGTGTTAAAAGTGGTTACTTTTAACACTAGTGTTAAAAGTGATTAATTTCTAATATGCTTCATTGTTAGATTACATTTTTAATTGTAGTAGGCCGTGTTAAAAATTAAATTTTCAATAGTGTTTGTAAAAAAAAAATAGATTTTTTATCAACATAATGAGCTCGGGATTAGATTGGTTAACACATAAGGTAGTGCGGGCATTTACTTTGTCCACGAAAAATATACGAACAGTTAAAAATTCTAAATGCCAAAAATTTGACAAAGCTGACAGTTTTTACTATAAAAACCTTTTTTGCTCAATTGGATAAAAAAAAGTTTTTGAAATAGACAGAATGGATGAAATATTAAAAATCAACAAAGTAAAACATGCATCTATTTTTATTTGGGTCGCTGATTACGAAAACCCAAATGGTTACCCGAATTTGGACATTTTTTACATGATTAATTATAGTATAGTAATATTAGTGCGTTAAAGGTGATTTCTAATTAATTTTTTGAAAATATTTTTAATACCACTAGAGCAATTTTAAATTGGTTTTCCTAACATTAAATTAAATATATTTTGCTACAAAATGACCTTTTCGGGGGTTAGACAGAGATTCGGGAATTTTTTTTGACTAGATTTGCGCATCTATAAAGAGAGTAACTATATCATCTATAAAAATTACTTTCTCTGTTAGGCAGGTATATTCACTCTCCAAACATATCATTAAATAAAACATTTTTATAGACGTGGGATTGAAATGATCCTTATTTAAAAGTATTTCAAAAATAATCTTTAAGGTAAGTTTTTGGATTTACGAGCGGAAGTAAGCTGCATTATCGGAGGGTTGTAAGCCAATCTACAAGTTTATTTCAATACCGAATCGGGATTTACTTCTTTACACATCAAAAAAAAGTGGAAAGGAAAAGATAAACAAAATCCCTGCTTTGTATGTAAGGTATAAAAACAACTCATAAATAATGCAATGCGATCGATCAGTTAAATTGAAACTAATCTCACCCAATGGATCATTTTAATAATTTCTTTCGCACTCACTTAATTTTTATTTATGGCAAAATTTTAAGCGCAAAAAACATCAATTTTAGTTCTAATTTATGGCAAAATTTGGAGCGCAAAAAAACATCAATTTAGATTTTAATTTATGAGAGCCAAGTTGAATTTGAAATTTATGGGATAGTTAAGGGGGCCTTCCCTTTTTCCCTTCAGAAGTTATTTAAACGTGTAAACAAGTTGATGGTAGTCTAAACAAGGCTTGAGGTGTGTTGTGTAGGTAGAAAAAAAAATGCGTTTTATTTAATTATCTTGGTAATTAGGTATATGCGCAAATTTGCACGCAGAATCAGGCGCGTACGTGCGTGATAGCAAAAAAGCTGAAATTCGATAGACTGGATTTGTTTTAATTCAGTTGAATGGTTTTCAGAACAACGAATTGCCTTTTAAACCGTTTCAGCGAGCACAAAGTATTTGTTTTTCATTTCCAAGCGCACTTTTTAAACATTTCTTTTTTATTAACGCTATTTACATTTTACATAAAAATCAACGTCATGATTCATATTGATGTATAGCGGAAATTTCAGTTTGATTCCCGCTGAAATAGGTAAAAAGTAATAACCAATATCGAAATTATTATTAATAATATAGAAAGCCTCAAACTTGTTCGAATCTATAATATCTAATATTCTCCATCGCAGAATTTATAAGGGAGAAAGACCACAACAAGTCGATAGCCACTTAGGTAAACTCAGTTACTATTAAATATCATAACTGCACTTACATTAACGCCTTGACTTTGTAATCCAATTACAGCATCCAAAGGAAGAAAATAATTTTTTAATTCGCACAGATTAAGCACGCAATTTAAATATTTAAAGTACGTAAATCTCGTAATCGTAAATCTCGTAAAGATGCGCATGTACATACGTGCACTCTACAAGCGAGAGAACATCACACTAAAAGCTACCGGAAAAGCTCGCGTATCCAATGGAGAGACTCATCCCCACCACAAAATTCCCCCACTAAAGCTTCATCTCATCTCCGTAAGCCCAAAACCGTAAGCCTAGCAGGAACGTATGGTCGCCTACAAGTTTGGACGTAATGTAACGGCATGCTGTAATTCATCCCCTAAAGCACGCAGGTATATACAGTAATAATGTATAAGTTTACATCGACCCGCGAACGAAGCGCCGCACGCTATTGGTTAATTATTACCTGACATGCAGGTCCTACATCCACCGATAATGTGAAAACTTTACGGATTACTGGATGTTTTTCTGATCGTCCAAACACGCAACTTCTCGTATAATGAGACAATACTCGTGGAGACCTATTTATAAAGACAATCACGAACAATTATTACTAAACGTTTATATTGTTAGAGCCTCGATAAGTTATGGATTGCTTGGCGCACACCACAGACAATAGAACTGTGTCACTGTTTGGAGATATCGAATTTCGACTAAACCGGAAATATTGTTGAGCACTGATTAATGCATCACGTGCGTCCCTCTTTATTTACATTCTTCACTAATTCAACTCTTACTTTGCATAAGCTTGATCCTTTCTTACCTTTTGCGCATATATTAGAGATAATCCATAAATATTGATGTATCTCAAAGCTTCGCAATTTATTAAAGGTTGAAGAATTTGAATTTTGATGAAAGCATTTTTAATAAATTTTATAAAAATGTACATACTTAAAAAATTTATAAGATTTATATGTAATTCCATCCTTCGTAATTTATTGAAGGTGTGGAATTTGATGGAAGAATTATTAAGGTGTATGTAAAAAATTGCATGCATATTTTACTTGCAGGACGTGCGCGCCATGCGCTTTTAAAAATTCAATTTCGTACGTCTACTGGTCTTACGTGCTTGTACAATGTAAATTTTACAAGAGAATTTCAACTGACGGAAGAACAACTTACATATATGCAAATTAAGCATACACCTGTATATATTCATTGTACATATACATTTCGAAACATTTGTAATAACTTTTTGTTGCGAGTTGTATGAGTTGTTGGTCTTAAATTATTTGCTTTTGATGTTCTTTTTATGTTTTATCGTACTTTTATTTACTAAACATCGCGTTGGTTTGTACACTTTTTAAATTGCGTTTATTTTTTTACGTAAATTTAAAATCTTTTCTATTTATATCAGAGATTATCATAGATAAATATTATCGATCTTATAATGCGAACAGAAATATTAATTAACTCAAGACATTTTAAATTTAAAAATTAAAAAAAAAATTGGTATGATTCTAGGTTTGAAAAGAGTTTAGATGGGATGTAACGATAGATCGCCTACACGTGGTGCATCCTGGATAACGCTAAATGATCTATCACCATAGAAAAAAATTTTATAATGTACTTGTGGCTTAATATGAGGTAGTTGTAGATCAGGGGTTGGTGAATAATTTTTAGGTAACTATTACCTATAATATAGTTTTATACAATTATAGACTCTAGAGACGTCTATGAGGGTAGTAGGAACATATTTGTTTATTTATACTACTATCTAGATCTAGAGTCTAGACATATATATAAGAAAAATATTTTTTTAAAAAATAATGTGACTTAATTTTAAGACTACATCACACCGGAGATTTTCATCTCATTTGGGATACTTTGTTACCATTTACCCGATCCCTGTCAAACACAAATTAAAAATAAAGAATGTACAAAATTCGCATTACTAGTCGTGTTTTTTTCCAATATATCTTTAACCATTATAATTTGATCCAGGAAGATATTTCAGATATTAGGAAATGTAGCATACCAAATTAGGGAAACAATTGTTATCGTTCAGTTTAAGACAATCATTTTATTTAAATAACTAAAATTAAAAAGTAGGAAGATCCGAGCGGTAAAACATTTAGTCAAAATTCTGTTATCAATGGAAAATGATACTTGAAATTAATTTTATTTTAAACATATACTTTTTGTGTATCGTTAAAAATTTGGAATTTTTGTGTTTAAAATGGTCAAAGTTCACAACCTCATAAGTACAACTTTTGGTCATTTTGGGAGGTAAAAAATAGTGAAAATTTTAAATTAAATAAAATTTTTACTAAATTTCCGAGAAGCCACCATCTAGTAAATAATGTTTTCTAGAAAGAGGTGTTGCTGGAGGATTTACTGCACGACCCGTTTTTTCCTTCAAAGCATGAGGAGAACACGTGCTCAACGTCTTTGGGTGCAGGCGGTCGGTTTCTAACCTAAAGCGGTGTTGCTAGGCTTTAAAGCATCCATATCTTTTCAGCAGTTTAGTGAGATAGTGGCCTCCTTCATCATGCTTCCGTGGTACCCGAATGGTGTCAGATATAAGACGATAATTTCGTCGTCCATTGGTGGAGGACGCTAGATAACATCCTTTGCCAATTTCCTCTAGGTCCACCGATGTTTCGTCCAAGCGAAGCATGGAGTCTATCTAGACTCCCTAGATAGATGTATTTGTTGCAGACTTCTATTATGTTATTTCCTTCTAACCGCAGGTGCTCCTTCTGTCCTCCAACACATATTTCGACGGAAGCTAAAATGTACCGCAGTTTTCGACCGTAACAATAATGGTATTACTTAATTGCTGATGGTAACAAGAACTAACTTTGTTTTGTACAGCTTGCAAACTAACAGCCGAGAGCTGCAGACATCTTGGCAACGTCGAATACAGAGCGAATCATCTTTGCATATGCGGAAATCTGTAAGCTAAGCGGCAAGAGGGCTTTCCCTTTGGAACACCTAGGATGATATAGTTTTAATACCTAGCAGGGCGGGCCATGGTTTGGTAACTGGTACAACTAAGATCACGAACTCGTAGTAAAGAAAATATGAATAGCAATAAATCTTATGAAAAATAAATATACAATTACCCAGGAACGTCTACATAGAAAGCCTCAAGAGCCTTTACCAAAAGAGACTAACAAGAAAAGTAAACATATACCACCTAGAAGCAGGGGGAGATATAGAAGAAACCTAGAAGAATATTAAAGGAATTATCCCACAAGCAGCAGGAGAGGCCATGGACAAAATAAAAAAAAATAAAAACACACGAGACGAAAGGGAATTATGTGAGAACAAGGAATAGTTACAATAAAAAAATTGAAAACGTAAAGAAGGAACACTGAAAGAATTTACCAAAATTGTGGAGTCGACCTTTACGGATGCCAAAAGAAAGTGTGGAAAATTATAAAAAGGCAATGAACATGAATGAATTCTTAGAAATAAATGGTGCCACAGAGGAACAGTGAATTCAATACTTCACGAAACTGTACGAGGAAGCGAAAAAAGAAGAGGAAAATGAGGAAAAAAACAGAGAAAGCAGCATCGAGAAAAACGAAAATAAAGCTTATATCAAAAGAAAAATTAAACACAAGAATAAAACAAATAAAAAACATAAAAGCGCCGGGTCCTAATGCACAAATGACTACAACAACTATTCAACGATATAATAATCGCCTTGAAAGTACCGAAAGTGTGTGAAGAATAATATGTCTCATGACACCAATACTAAAACAGGCGAAAAAACTACTGGGGTATATGCATAATAAATAGTACTTTAAAATTGCTAACTGCAACTAAAAAAGAGAAAATGGAAAAATAAGAAATAGATTTGACCTTTAGAAAAAACAGACATAACACACGCAACATTTATGATCAGACAAATAGTATAAATAAACATCGTATTCTATATGGCCGCACACATGTGATTCATGGATTTAAAAGGGCATGCAACGGGATGAAACAAAAAAATATCCTGAAACTTGTGAAAGCACAAATAGTAGAAAAGAACAGAATAAACCTAAATAAAGAAGTAAACGACGATAATAAAACAAAAATTATAGTCCCAAGACATAGCTTTAAAGGAAGGAAGACGACACGAGGATTCGCTCGGTACACTGCTGTTTAATATTATAATAGGCCAAATTAGAAGAGAGGTTAAGAAAAAGAACCTTATAAAATCACCATAATTTGCCGATGATGATTTGCGGGACTGATGGCTGAAAACTAGGACAAACTAGAAAAACAACTACCAGACTTCAACATTAAGGCAAAGAAATATAATATGTGGAACTCAACAAAAAAAAAAAACAAATACATGATAATCATTGGGGAACCAAGAAGTTTGGAAGTGAAAGGCAAGATCACCACTTGGGGGCAGAAATCACCAGCGCAAGGAAACTATTACCAGAGGTGGCGAGGCAAGCCACAAAGGCAATGGGAGTATATGGATGCATAATTAGAGACTATATGAAAAAAAAATATGAATACGGATAGCAAGGTGAGGATATACGAGACAGCAGTGAGGCCAATCTTTACATATACAGTGGAAACGGGACAAATGACAAAACAGAAATTAACAACTTAAAAATGAAATCATTAGGAATGATAAAATCCCTGGCACTAAGAGACAAAATAAGACCAGAACAACTGGCAAACATGTGCAAAAATAACAAACCTTATATGAGAAGACCGTTACCGTTACGGAGAGTAACAATATAAAGTCAACAACAACAACAAAAACAGAGACCGGATAGAAATAGACAAATAGGAAATAGAAGTAATTCTAGTCGAACAAAAAAAGGCTTTCACTTTTCACTTCTAAAATTACTTCAATAGTATTTAAGTATACGTGACTTGAACTGTGTTTTCTTAAATCTTCAAATGCACCGAGTTTACGGCATATGATTTTGTAGACTATCTAGTATCAATACTAGTTTGTGGTGATATATTTAGATGCTTCTTTAATCCAACGGTAAGTAAGGAGACAAGTCAATAAGCAAATTTTGAACAATCTCAAAAAAATATAACAATGTGTGTTCTACTGGCTTTCTTTAATGGTGAATGGGTGAATGGGTAACAATTTTTAGTTCAGAGGACTTAAAAAAGTCAGCATCTGATGAAATCTCAATTGTTTTGCAAGATTACTACACTTTCCCTTTTCAGGAGTGAAAAATATGTTTGACATATGTTTATGACACGATTTACAATTACAACGAAAACAAAGCTTGTAGGATTCTTATATTTTTGGAAAATTTTAATAAAAAGATTTTTTTAAATAAATTTAGTGGTTGGATGGATACTAACTTTCTGGTTATTATATTATCCGGTTTTAGAGCGTAGCTCTACGTTGTCCTGTTTCCAATCGCCATATTTTTCTCCTCCCAGTCGCCAGCTTTCAGGTTATGCTGTGACATGGTCTTTCTTATACCGTCATCCTAGGTCTTTTGAGGTCGGCCTCTCTTTCTCCGCTCCGGAGCGTTTGCTTAGGGATTCTTTGTGTCTTCATTCTTTGGACATGTCCGTACCACTTAAGCGGGCTGCGTTCTACAGTTTTGATGATAATTTCCTTTACTAGTATCTTGTCTCTAATTTCCACTTTTCTTACCCTGTGTAGTCGTGGCATACCCGCTCCCCTACGCCGGAAATCCATCTTTACGTTGTTCAATACGCGCTGAGATGGTCCATAGCTCGGTTCCAAATGTCATCACGCTTTTCAGTATAGCGTTGAAAAGGCTTTGTCCATATTGTAGAATTGGTGTCCAAGGTACCAGTAGAGTGAAGCTTCACCCCCTAGATAGCTGTATTCATTGCAGGCTTCTATTGTTTCACTTCCTTCTAACCGCAGGTGCTCCTCCGGTCCACCAACACATAGATATTTCGTTTGTCCTGTGTTTATTCTAAAGCCTCACTTTGTATACTCTTCTTTTAATTTTCGGCTCATATATTCTAAATTCTCCTTGTCTTCAGCTAGTACCACCTGATCATCTGCAACGTGCAGTGTGTACAGAGATGTTTTGTCCGATATAGGTAGATCCATGCCACTACACTTTTTTCTCCATTGTTTAAGGACCTTGTCTAGGTAAATTTTAAATAGTGTTGCTGATACACACTCCTCATCTTTACTTTTGATAACAAGGTTTTATATTGATTGAATTGCTTTTATGAGGTTAACGTTTATTGGGGTACATAAGTTCCCACATTTTGGAGACAGGAACACTATCGTAGGCTATAGTTAGGTCGACAAATAGGAGGTGAAGTTCGCGACCTGTTAGCATTTTGTCGATATGATCTGTGTCAAGTTGTTCCTCTTGTTCGTATGGGATATATTCGTTTTTTAGGAGTGCTTTAAGTACCCTGCCATATATTTTGCTCATCGTGCTTGTAACTGAGACGGCTCTATAGTTTTTGCAGTAATCTCGTCTTCCTTTTTTTTATAGATGTGGGATATCTACAATTCTTTCTTAGGTACTTTATCTCCAATCACATATAGTTGGAATAGCGCCGTTGGCATTTCAAAAAGTTTTTCACTTTCGCATTTGAAAAGCTCTGCATGGATCTCTCCTGGTCCGCTTGCTTTTTCATTTTTCATAGCGTTGACTACTCTTTTGGTCATATTAATATCGATATTTATATCGTCCCCTTGCAATCTATATGTTATTGGTGACGATGTCTGGGATTCCAGTCACTTTTTCGTAGGTAGGTATTTAAAGTAGTTTTCCCACTATTGCTGTTTACAAATTTCCAAGCTTCTTTAGATTTCACGCCTCCTAGGAAAGTCGCTATCTGTCTGCATCTGTTAACCCAGCTGTTATTTTTCCTTTTTGGTTTAGCTTTCCTGTAATTTGCTAAGATTGGGATTTTGTTTGTAACCATTTATTGTAGGCTAGGTTTTTGTGTGTTTAATTTTTTTTTAATGTGGTGTCCCACCATATGAGCACCTAGTGCTTCTTTTGCGGCAGCGTGGGTAGTACGTGTTAGATGATAGTAGATGTGTCAGTCGTATATTTTACGTCCAGAACCGTGTCTAATCGAATTTGGTATAGATACTTGGTAATCTCCTCACTTATACTATCTATAAGTATCTAGATTGTACTGTATTGACTCGAGTTTTATTTCTGGTTCTTTCACTCCATAAATCCTCGTTAATGTTAATACATACGTTTTGATTCTTTTTTCAAATAGCGACGTCCTTAAAGCGTGTAATTTAACACAACTATTTACTGACACCGGCTAAAAATCTTTTGTGTTGCCATTATCTTAAGTAATAACACGTGCTCTGTAGCGGAAACGACCAATGTCTGACTTATGTTCTTTTAACGCAGAATTTTGCATAAAAGCGTGGCTGGTATTTCTCAATTTAGGTAGGTTTGATTTTATTTTATTCATGTAATTTGTAGATTCTCTTATTTTTTCTCAAGTTAGCACCAAGTACCAATCTAATATAATACGTGCCCAACAAGTTAATAAAATTTTCTGATAAAAATTATTGTAATTAATAAAAACTAAAACTGAATTCTACGGAGTTTGATTTTCCTGGTCTGGGTACAAATTTTTGAAACCTTAGGTTTTCCCTTAAGCAAATCTAATAGTTTTAACTTCCAAACCAGCTATTTGGATAAAAAAAAATCAAAAAATCTTAAAGTTTTGTACTTTTAATCAAATCAAAAGATTCGGCATGTATGAACTAAAGCAAAATATTTATATTAAATAGCATCCAGGCATCCCATAAAACTTATGAAGTAAACATAAAAAAATATTTGAAATGTTTATAATAATATAAATTATGTTATGTTTAAAAAACATAATCAACGATTTACCCCGTGATTATTGTTTATAAAATAATTAGAAGTGGGGGAGAAAAAAAGTGGCTTTAATCTAATGAACTCTTCATCACGGTTTATGCGTAATAAAATAAATATTTTTATTAGACCACATGGGAAAACGCATCTTGTATAACCCACTCGTATGCTAATAAGTATCACACGTGCATGCAGCATCCCTAAGGACCTGAGGCTAAGTGCAATACAAAGTACTGTCCCATTATTCATTAAATATATAAGTTATGAGAATGCATACTAATTAAAGTAATTGAATTATGTGTACATATAACATAAACAACATGTGCGATGCGAGGCTTTTATTATTTACTTAGGAAATTGGAACTTGGGTGTCTACTATCAGAAGTAATCAATTAATGGAAAATTATTTAAATGCGAATATCATTTTGTGCATAACTGAAAAAGCTTCCTAATGTTGCACCATAAAATGTATATAGTAGTCGTTAAATTTTATTAATTGCGCATAAAATTGTTTAGGAAAACTCGCGCATGTTTATTCTGAAATTCGATCATATGTATATTGATTGAAGCTTATGTACAACAATTAGTAAGCAAGCACAGTCCAAATAATGACAAATGTTAGATCGATGGATGACATATTATCCAACCATTATTCATCTATATGTGTAGACGTAATCTCTCAGACAACATTCGAATTGAATACAAGCGCAAAAGTTCAGGGGGTGCATGTCGTGCTGGGGCTCATTCAATACCCAAATAGTTCACATATGGCAGGCAAGCCTATGACTGTCCACGTACATTTCTATTGTAAAGTAGGTCATATGCGTTGGTTCCAGGATATTATATTGACAAATAAATCACTGAAACCTATAGAGACTTTGATACAACAAGTCCCATTGTAATCGAAATGTCATTTTAGTGAAGGTTTCGGAACGATCCATTATACCCAACACACATGATATTTTCGCCGTTTTTATTTGCCTGTTAAATCGTTCCACAATCAATAAAACTAAATATACATTCCGCGAACGTTTCCAAAATAACCCGCACGCACACAATTTGAATGTTTTAAAATCATTTTTATGCTCCTGCTTTGATTAAAAAAAAACTCCCATGATTAAATTATAATTAAATAATGTGAACATAAAGCGCATTATTTAAATGAAATATTAATTTGAATAGGCATAACCAATCTTAAAAAAGCTCGCGCGCAAGTTGTTTAAGACGTGAAATATGTTCTCTTCTTGTATTTATTTCTAATGAGAAACACAATACCCCAATATTAATATTAGACAAAAACTAAGCAGGATTCACACCTCCTGGAGTGTTGGGAACGATGTCCTATGGTGGTGCGGACAGGGCGCAATCTTAGTGTCTCGGTCCGAACCCCCTGGGGGTTCTACGAAGAACCCGAGACCCCTGTTAAGAGGGCGGACCCTCGTTAGTTCATCGGGTGTTAGATTACAATTCCATAATATAACCAAAAATAATAAAAGGAGAAAGTAATGAAAATTTTATTTGTACGAATTCCGAATTTTTATGAGCAGTACATTGAACCTTTTATTAGTGATTAGTTTACGTTAATTAAAATAAACATTCAATGAATGTTTATAACATCTATGTTTAAATGTAATTATAAGCTATAGTTTGTTTCATAAGCAAGCCGATTTTTAGCTGTAAATAAACGCCTCTGCTAAAATTCTTTAAATATTTATTTAATTTCAAGCTGCAAGTTGTTGGTAAGCGAAAAGATTTATTGTAAATATTACACGTTGGTCTTGAATATTTGTTATTTTTAAAACCTGCGTAATATTCTAATAGTGTTCATTATTTCTATTAAGATGGAACGTGAAGATTAAAAAAAATATGTTGAAATGTAAAAAACGACCCATACTGAGCCATAAATTCTAAAAAATAAACATTATGGGACAAGCAAAGTATAAATCATACCTGTAACTGATGAAAAGTCATATAAATATGGATGTAATCACTAAGGTTTTTTTATTTACAAATGGTAAAATTTTTAAAATAAAACAGAAATTCTAAAGCTTACTGAGGTTTTCCACTTACTTTTACCGATAAAAAGCTAGCAATAAGTTCCAGCAATAAAAATTAAAATTTAGCTTTAGTTTTTCGCTATTAACACGAAAATTATTACATATTATGATGCGTATTTCAATGTAAAAAATGAGATCTTTCATATGAGGCACTTGCCTTGGTTGTCGGTAACATGGTATTTATATAATTTCTATAAAGCAACAATATTTTAACAAAATACTTAATTATTCTACTGAGAAGCAAAATTTAAATTAATTTCATTTTATGTTCCTACCTTTGCTGTAGCTATAATAATTTTTGTTGTAATAACAGAAAACTAAAATATAATATTTATTTTTATTGCTGAAACTTATTGTTAGCTTCTTACACGTCTTACCTTTGATAACTTAGATGAAATAAAAATATGCTAATTATGAAAAAAAAAAATTGGTAGGGCCTAATCGATTTTAAAATAAAGTTGGACAGGAAATAATAATAATAATAATTTTTGCTCCGTTAGATCTTAATTTTTGTAAAGATACTTTTATTGCTAGCTGTAGAAACAGCATGATACTTTTTTAGAATCTCGTGAATAGAGCCTTTCTGTTAACCACAAACTTAAATTTTTTTTGAGATAACAAAACTGTAATGGTTTCATTTTCGAAATCTTTTTGTCGCCTTTCAAATGAACTTACAATGAATAATAGAATAATTTGGAGTAAGTTAAAGTTTGAAAAAGTTATGATGTGGCTAAAAGTTTATTTTTTTTGCATTATAATAAAATGAATATGTGATGATACATAAGACGTTTACAATACACCCTTTTAAATCACTTTAATTTCCAAAAAATAAAGGTGCGGTCACAATTTTGTGAATGGCGACGAACTGATCAGAATTCTCTAACAAAATTGTATATTCAATGGTGTAGAATTTAAAAAATTTAAGTAATTTTTAATAATTTTGTACTCTTTAAGTGTTCTTTCGTAAACTGGTTAGGGAAAACAAAATAAGAAAACACTCATTGAATAAACGTCATTTCCGATTGGTTTTTAGTCATAATCACTAAGAAAATATTTGTCAAAAGCTTAAATATAAAGTTGAACTTTGAAACACTTGGTGGGTAGTAGGTGGATTCTATTAGTAGTAGTTAGGAACTTCTCTACGATTCCGAAAACATAGCGAGCCAGAGATACACGAGTTTTGTTTTTCTCTCATGGGGAACTGGAAGAAAACTTAACTTTCACTCGTCATTCAATTTTATAGCGCCCTTCTTATGGCAGGGCACGGGTTATTAATTAAGCTTTGGCATGTAGGCCAAACAGAGTGTTGCAATCTTGAACAGCATAAGTACTGGGGTATAAAAAGAAATCGGAACTTCTACTGTACTACACCACTAAATTATCCAAATTAGATGGCAGGCGATAACGTAGACAAGGCTCTTAGTCCTGGTCACCTGTCAAATCAGAAGAAAGTGTTGGGATTTCCTCGTTGTTTACTATAATACCATCACCGGAATAATCCAAAGTAGTAAATATATACCAGCGATATGCGCATAGCCATCTGAAATATAAAAAACCTATTCTTGGCTATAAAGCTAGAAAACGTCGGAGCCGAAATAAACAGATTTAATATTTTCTTAAGTTAAATGGCCTAGAAATGGACAGCAAAAAATTTAACATGTATCCACTCTTGCATATTATATTATTGGGATGAATCAGATATTCTGCACCAATAAGGCGCTTGTTGCAATTATGATTAACCAGATACGATATACCTGACGAAGAAATTAAAGCTTTTATAGTTAAGAAAAAAAACTTATGCAAAGTATGAAGAGGGGAAAAATTGCTACTAATTATGCGATATTTCAACGCAAATGTTGTTGCAGGATCCTCCAATAATTCACAAGAAGATATAGGCTTGGCCAAAAAAACTTAGAGGCAACCAATTGGTGCAGTTTTTATGGTTAATCTGATAACCTGTTTACCAATACCTAAATACCATTCAAGACGACTACACAGTATTCTTCCGTGCCGCCACAAAATGGATAATTCTAAGAATTATAATTTTATGCTAAACAACAACTTTACCCTGTTGTTGTCGATTTTGGAAAAGCAGCAACAGATTGGAAACATTATGAAATGCAATGGAAACAATTACATATAGATTATTCAGATAGGTTTTTACAAAAAGAAGAAGAAACAAGGATTGGATATAATGAAGAAAGAAAAACAGGAGAATAAAGGGACCAAAATACAAAGAAGTAAATTACAAATTACGGACATAATAAGAGAGGAAATAAATAGCGGTGAAAAGAAAAATGAAACAGAACTGTAAGCAAAGTACGATACATTTCGTTTACAGAAAAAATTAAATAACTATGCGAATGCTGGACTCAACCCATATATGGAAAAAAATCTTCGAATTATATCTAAACAGGCGCATGCTGAACATATTATCGAGACAGAGAGTAACTAATGTTGAGGTACTTGGTCATTTGAAGAAGCAGAAAGAGGTATTGGTTGTTGCAATACTGAAACGAAAAATGGAGTATGTAAAGCACAAAATTATTGAAAAAATATCCAGGAAAAGAGATAAATCGACAGATTTCAAAAGTGCTTCATCTGCACTTTAACCGGGATCTTTTCGTGCAGCGGTGCCGAAACCATACCGATGCCGAACCAGCGATGCCGAAACCATATTTGGATCGCTAAACTTAGAAAAGAAGAAGTAATATGAATTTACAAGTCGATCAGGTTGCATTTTCAGCTATAACAAGTACACTTCACTCAATGCTATGCTGTACTGCTAAAAAACTAACCTAACCTATTCTTTATCGAATTCATTCACTTTTTGATTTTCTCTTTTAAATGTTGAATTGATATGTCTTCGTTTTAACAGTTTATTTGGGTTAGATATCTATGTATTATTATCATTTTATTTGTTACTGTTTCCTC
>JARJDX010110933.1:0-11488 GCA_030264735.1 Gymnusa sp. GC000175 | reverse complement strand
GTGGGACAGTTAGTCCCATCCGAAGTGTGAAAGGGACCGACTGCCCCACGAAGAAGTGAGCGGCATCACCCCCAAGAAAATCACCAGATTCATAAAGGCGCAACTGAAATTTTGTTTAATGAATTTAGTGACAACCAAATTTCGATTGAAGATATAATCGGGACACAGGTACAATATTGGTGCAAATATGAAAGGAAAAAGAATCGGTGTTCAAAGCATAATTTTACAAATAATGCCACGTGCAGTACTTGATCCTTGTGCATGTCACTTCCTCAATTTAGTTGTTAACGATGCAGCATTGGCTTCAGGGAAGGTAGCCGGCTTTTTCCATATTGTTTAGCAAATTTATGTTTTTTTTATCATCATCTACTACTAATACTATAGTAGTCGATGTGACAGTTTAAAAGAATATCCAAAAAATACCTTAAAACCAGTTTTCTCTACTTGATGGGAAATTTGAATTTCCGCTATAAAACCTTTGAGATTTCAACTCGAATATAGTTATGATGCTTTGGTCGCGCTGGTTAGGTTGGGTTAGGTTAGCTCAGTATAAAGGCGCCAAGTAAAGATGTCTGCTCCAGGCGCCAAAATATCACCGCACGGCTCTGGGAACCAGTCAGCAACAGTGAGAGTAGAGGACATATGCGCAAAATAAGTGAAGAGGAGTGTCAGGCAGGGACGCATCTTGTCACCCTTGCTATTTAATGTGTACTTGGAGAAAGTATTCAGAAAGGGCATTAATTGAAGTGACATAGGGCATTATCGTGAAATAATTAACGTTGTGCAGGCGATCTCCTACTTTTGGCAATCAGTCAAAAAGACTTACAAAACATCTTGGAAAAAGTCGACAGAAAATGTAAAGAGGTCGGTCTTAAATTGAACATCAAGAAGACCAATGTACTATCAGCAAAAAAACACGTAATTTCTAATACAATGGAAGGCGGCTAGAGTTTGGAACAAGTCAAACAAAGTCAATTACAAAAGAAGGTAGAAGCCCGACTAGAATCAGGGCTCGTATTGTTGCTTTTACAAAAATGTACAGTTTTATGAAAAAGAGTTCTTAGCCTTTCTCTGCGTATTATTTTACCTGGGTCATATGCATTTTTCACTCTAATAAATGATGTTAAACCTGAAATATTAACAAGAACGAAATGAGATGACCTAAGGCTTTCGAACTATGGTGCTATTGGTCTCATAGATAGAGCCAGTCTGTATGACTGAAATATTGGCACGCCTAAATAAAATTATCGAAATCATGGATACTTAGATGAAAAAAAACTAGTATATTTCAGGAGTGCTATACTCTCTCGTAGGTTCTTCATCCATAATGTTTTTCTTCTGCCTGGGCTGCGTGTATCAGCAATTATCTAAATATCTGCCCCGCATTACATGTCCAAAATATACTAGTTTTTTTTATTAATGTATCTATCAATAGATAAAGTAGCCGTTGACAACGTACGAATGACGATGATAGTGACCAGGACGTTGGAAAGAATTTGGTACGTAAAAAAGAAATCAAGGCGTGTCAATAAAAGTAAGATACCTATGCTACATCTACTCAATACTCCTATATGGAAATAGAATATGGACAAGCAAAGCGACCACATTCCTTAAATTGACAGGACAGAGATTAATTTTCTAGAATTGTGGCTAACCCCCTTATAAAATACTTATCTATAAGAAGAAGAGTATACGGAATCAGAACAGGCTACAAATATGAAGCAAATATTAGATTTGGAAAAATATAAAATAAAAAGAGTAACGCGGATAAATAAAAATGAAACACAGACATACGTCAAAATTTACAAAACCGAACCCGTACAGGAGACAATAAAGAAAAAAAGTAGAAAGATTCGGCCACATAAACAAAATGAAGAAAAAAACTGAAGTTAGAGCATACGAAAAAGGTAGGATTAAAAATGAAACTAGGTGTTACGAAGTAAATAAAAGTATCTAACCGCAAAATTTTCGAAATTGAGATTTTGACTCCACTCATACAGAAGTGGAGTTGTTTCCGTGTCTGTCTGTATGTGTCCTCTCTAAAGCCCTGATAGCTAAACTGATCGGCTTAGAAATTCATATTTATGTTTTTAAAGTTAATGAAAGTAATTATATGTTTATTTCTTAGAAAATAAACTCAGAAGATATAAATATCCAAAATCTTATTAAAACGGCTCTATAATATTTGATGCTTTTGATGCATGGACCAAAAATAAATAAAAAAATAATACTTCCTTTATCAACCCTATTTATTATTTACCTTAGCAAAGCACTTTCCTAGTAAAATGACGTTGTATAAAAATTTAATAATCATGTTAATGTTTGCGTATGATTCGGGCGGTGTTGGAACTTACCTAGAAAAAAAAACAATAATTATTTATTGGCAAGTAAAATTTAAAATAAAATTTAGTTATATGTATATGTAATTAGCCAGTTATTTATATATTACTGCAATAAAAGTAAACAAACTGAATTAATTTTTTTTAATGGTATACTATCAATATAATGATATAATATGAAATCCTGTGCGGATATTAGTAAATATATTTTTATTAATTGTAACAATTCCCTGCTAATAAATATCTTGATATCTCTCCTCTACTCTACATGTTGAGGCTTAAAAATGACTTTCAATATTCACAATAATTTGAATGTCAATTTACAAATTAAAGGGAAATTATAGATATTTTACCGTCATTGTCAACTTTTATCGAAAGTTACATAAATAATTATTATATTCAATTGTATTGTAAAGATATTCACAAAACTAATAAATGAATTGGATTCTAATCAGAAAATGTTAAATCAATAACATTTCTTTGAATTTACATTACCTTGTACATAAATATATGTGTTCAACATACAAGAAAAAATATTACGTAATACAATTTTTTCTGCTAAAAGTGGCTCTTAAAAAGAAAGACTTCAAGAAAATCGATACTTTAACAAAAATAATAATTGAATCGACAAAGGTCATTACCAAGAAGGAGCCCTCTAAACCATGGTTCGATATTTAATGCAAAGAAACCAAAAACAAATGTCTGGATCATATTAGAAACAATAATTCCCCTGAATATAATTCCACTTAAAAGACATACAAACAACTCATTAAAAAGAAGAAAAGCATGCATGAAGGGAAAACATTAATACAAATAATATTAGAATCGGAAATAAAACCATGAAAAACTCTTACCAAACCCAAAGTCAGAGAAAATCATATACAAAGCAAAGAATGGGAAGATCACTTCCGGACACTAATTGATCAACAAAACATTAGGATCCCAACAAGCACACATTGACAGTGAATGGTGAAATGGAAGAAATCTCACAATGAATAAAGTCACGTAAATAAAGAAAGCCGCATGCCTCGACAACGTAACAAATGAACAATTATCTATAATATATCCGCTCGCCGCTCCTGTCGGAATGATAGGCGGGTATCTACAATCTGGAGAATTCCCAAATACCTGGAAATCCAGGAAAATTAAAGCACTTTACAAAGGTAAAGGTAACCCTAGTAACACCTAGGATAACTATAACGCTAACTAACCACATCAGCAGAAAAAGCAGGAAAATGGCTCAAGTAATTCGTACCATAAATAAATACAGCAATTAAGCTGTACAATATAAAAATTTGATCAGTTGTAACAAAATAAAAGCCGTCTACTTTTAAATGACATTGGGTCTACCATAGCACGCATCAAATACTTTCACATTTAGCTTGGCAAAACACCACAACAATGGGGAAATGGATTTTGGACATATTCAAGGGAGTGTCAACGCATACTAAAAAGGAGTGCATTAGAAGAACATGAATTTTGGTAGATTCACAAATGGTCCGGTATTCAACTCCCAATGGTGAAAAGGAGCAAACCAAAAACATCGACATATAATATCCTGTATCATTCTACTTGGATACCACCACCGACTATGCAATTAACCTAATTTTCACAACCCGAAAAAAGATTGTTTCTGTCACCTTTGCAGCTAAAATTATTATCTACTAATCAGTAAGAGAAAACAGGATAATAACTTTTATATTTTACCTAAATATCAATATGCACTGTCTTAATGTCAATTTATGTTTTATTTTATTTTATGTCTCTTCTATATATTTGTTTTATGTAACCTGCCTCCTCTAGAGGTGAAATAAAGAGATTTTTATTTTTTTTTTCAGATAAGAAGTATAGCCATCTGTATTTAAAGTTATAATTAAAAGTGACAGAAGAGAATTTTAGTTTAATACATATCAACTTAACCACATTTTAGACTAAACTTCATTTAATAAAAACAAATTAAAATAACAGCGTGATAAAATAGAAAACGGTTATTTACTAACTATATAATTAATTATTTAATTAAAAGCTAATTATTTACTTTTAATTAATTAATTGTAATCCTTCTGTAAGTTGAAATTTGACATCGATCGTTTAGATATTTGAAAAATTTAAATTAAATGAATATTGAAAGTGATTTTATCCGGCAATCTGATTACTACGAAAAGAGTGGAAGCAAGAGGATAAAAAGAGATCGAAGCTTTATAATTGCCAGGAGTTTATATAGAGCTGCAAAAAGCTTAATTACATATTCAGTAAGAATCATTTTTTAATGCAGTGAAACGTTGAATATATTAATATTCATGGACCAGTTTTGAGATAAGGAGATTTTTGAATGCGTATTGTAAGTGCGACACTTCACCACAATAGTTTGGAGATATATATTATATTCTCGTTGTGCATTGTTGGATAAATTTAAATTTTTATCTACAATAGTCAACAATTGTATTGTTTATGGACAGGAATAACAATATTACCATACTATTTTTAGTGGGATCGCGATTAGAGAAACAAATAAAAGTCAAAGCGAGCTTTGGGATGAAATATTACGCTATTGTATATAAAACTGGTCTAATTTTATGGGTATTTACAGGTTTCTGTGGATTTGTAGCAGAAAGGCTGTATCTTTTCAATCTGTTAACCACATGTAAATGAAGCCGGCATTAAATTGTTTAAATATTGGAAATTAGTATAAAGGCGGTGTTTACACGGACAAAGTAAATACATAAATACCGAACATCTGTTAAAACGTTGGATGATTAAAAGTGAAAATAAATACCCCCGTTAGGTTACAGGTTCAATACCAAATGTGAAACATTTTCTAGATGCAAAGATTACGGGATGTAAATATTTTTATAAAATGTAAACTAGCTGTATAAATTGATATCGCGCATATTTTAAGTTATATTGTAAATTTTCTAAAAGGGAACAATTATAAATTCAAATTATGTAAATCTTCATTTATGCCGATGCTGAAAGCAACTTTTCCTCAAGCTCAAATATCTTGTAATTTTATTCGGGATAACACTTGCGCTGTTTACATTACCATTCGAGATTATATTTCTTATTATTTATATAACGACTTGAAATAAATGTCAAGACGATTTTTGTAATTCCCATGCAATATTTAATAATATATGATCTTCGAATAAATTTTATCATATAACCATGTTACTTAACAACTCTTTCTTTATTAAATAGCAAAGTATAAAAATTTGGACATGTAAATTAACGCAATGAATTTTAATGTTTTTACCGATAACTTTTAACTCTATTAAAAATATAAAGTTTTAAAATAAGTTATTACATCTTAATATCTTTTTTAACATAATATACAAGGTGAATAAAAAGTTTGAAAATAGTCAAATATCTTGAGATAGAACTTCAATTTCTTATTGAAGACTCAATTTCTACGGTAAAAACATTCACTTTTTTGTTATCATATTAGGTGGCGCTGTAATTGCAGGAAAACAATATCGCAAGATTTGTTTTTTCGATGATTACAGCGCCACCTTTAAGGATTAAAATTACAAGAAAAATTTATGTAGTTTTTACAGCCTAATCGGAATATGTAAAAAAAGTAGGGATACCCTATTGGAAATTTAAAGTGTCACTCACTTCACCCCAAGGGGGAAAAATTTATATTTTAAAACGAAAACCTACACTCTTTATTGCAGATTTGTATTGTGCCAAAAAATAATTTTTAATAACCATTTTTTGTACTTGTAGGTAGCGCTGTAATCGCAGATAAAACAAATCTAGCGATAATTACAGTTTCAAGTAAAAGTTATGTATTTTCCACAGTAGAACGTGAATCCGCAAAAAATAATGAAGGTTCCTTTTTAATATTTCTAAGTTGCCCCGTCCATCTCCAACGAAGGAAAAAAGAAGACGCTTTACATTAGCATAAATAAATAGATTTTTTAAATATTAAACACGGGTTTTTTTGTTTTTAATTGTAAAAGTATTTCAGTTCACTCTGTATATAATAATTATAATAAATTATAAATTGAAAATAAATAATAATAATAAATTATAGAAAGGAAATCAAATCAGGAAAATTTGGCTTATAAAACTTTTAAAATCACAAAACTTTATCAATTTTGGTGATAGGATGTATAATAATATTGATTGATATGTTAAAACTTAAATAATCCCATATATGGCAAGATTGCGATGATTTTTATATACCTCAACAATAATAAATTAAAGATTTGGAAATTTAATTTAACGTGTTTTTAATTAAATAATACATTTAGTCCTTAAACATATTAATAAATAAAATTTTAAAATATTGCCGTTTTAATGTAATCAATTAATTTATTAATTTATTAAAATCATGTCTGATGATGATTTAAACATTAATTCAAAATAATTACAAAATATTTTAACATTTTATATAAGGAAGTGCGAAATGTAATAATTTATTAATAATTTAATTAACGCGCACCACTTTTTCACAATTTAAACAAAAATCTGGGACATGTCGATTTCTACCTTTTTACGTTTAAAATGATTTTTTTATGTTTGTTGTTATTAAAATAATGAAATCAGCATAAATTTTTTAAATGACATATATCAGGTTCTTTTTTTAATGGTCATCTAATTAGATAACATGGTAACATACATAATATTCTTTTTAGGAAATCATATAATTTATCTACTCTAAAAATTAGAGTAATGGCAGAGTACAATTAAGCTTGGTATAATAAGAAAGAAGATGACAATCAATTAAAATCAATGTGACAAAATAAAAATAAATCTTGTTAAATTACTTTTACAGCAAAAGGTGTAAAATGTCTGTGACTAGGCTCAGGTTTATAAAGATATCAAGTTCACTAGACCCTCCATATAAGCGAGTTCCATGTACGCGAATTAGGTTGATACCTGAATTTTTTGTACGCAAAGCAAAATTCACAATAACGCGAATTAAGTTTTTGCCTATTATTAAAATATTAAACATTTTATGTTATTCACTAATATTCCAAATACCATGCATAAAAGGTTTCAGTTATCGAAACTACTAACCAGAACAAATTTTTTGTCCAAATACATTAAATTTTGATAGTTTTGTCATTTAACTTTATGCATAACTTCCGTGGGGGTCCCAAGCCAGGTTGAAAAGGAAGGACCTTCTTAAAAACTGGGTTGAGAGGCTAATAGTACTCACTCTATAGGGGTCACTTCCTACCGTACAAGTAAAAAATGGTCAACGGCTTAAAGGGCAGAAAAGGATAGATATCCCACGGCCGAAGGAGCGGAAGAACTAAATAGCAGACCATGTGCTTAACAGCGTCGTAACCATAATGAAGACTAGCTGACAAACCAAGCAAGGAAAAAGGACAATGAATATGGTAACATGAAATATAAAAGGATAAGAATAAAATAAACTAAAGTAATAAATGAGAACAAAAGGATGTATATGGTGTAGAAGTGATTTGGGTGGGGGACTTTAAAACTAGTGTAGAAAAAAAATGAAATGTAAAAATGGATTCTTTAAACACAGAGACATACATAAATATTCTTGTATACTTGAGTTCAGCACACAAAACAAATAAAGTCTTTTATTGATCACCTTACAACTAGCCGAAAATAATCAACCAAGATAAGAAGGTTTAGAGGAGCGGAATAAGTGTCAAATCATTATTGGGTTAAGTGTAAATCACCTTTCTCGAATACATTAACGAAAACACTACAAAAAGAACCAAAAGAAGACTGACAAACAGTTTAGACAAGAAGCTAATATATGGAATTTGAAAGCTTTGAACTAATGTATGAGTATATACAGCAAACTAAATATCAAGCATACGAATCTATAGGGTTAATATAAAGGAAAAAACCGACGATCAAGAATATCTGATGAAATGAAAAGATCGAGGAGATCGAAGGTAACCAACAAAAAGCAAGCATACCTCAAATGATTAGATACAAATAAACAAGGACACACAAGTGTACATAGATAATGGTTAGTTATAAACCTAGTGAAAGTAGGAAAAATTAAGTATAAGAACGTAGGAGATGTTAAGAAATTGAAACATATATAGGGAAAGCAGATGTAGTGAAGCTGCAAGGTTTTTCCAAAACATAAGAGCTAACAAGAAAAAACAATTACCTGTGGAGAAAAAAGCAAAGGCGAGGGCAAAAATGAAGGACAACCTGCTATCGGCAGTGGAGCACCACAACAAATACGAAGAGGTGGGCTGGTAAAGCAATAAGGAACATGAAGAATAGAATTGAAAACAACGACCAGCAATATAATATCTAAGGTGCTAAAAGCGGAACAAACACCATAGGTAAATAGTAACTAGACTAAAAAATAAATGCATAAACAAGAAAACAGTACATAAAGAATGAAAAATAGGATTTTGGTCATCTAAACTTAAGAAAGAAGATCCTTGCCTGAGACCAGAAAGACAATCATTACATGAAATCTCTATATTGAAGATTACATTCGATTGGGTCCCTTTAAAAAGAAGGAAACAAGGTAGACCCATCAAATCCTAGAAGGACGGCATCCAGAAGCCAATGAGCAAAAAGAACCGAAAAAGATAATTAATGGCAGGAGAGAAAGGGTTGGAGTTCGGAAAGCGTTGGCAGGCGTTATAGAACCGAAAAAAATATGAGTGTAGTATCGTTTTTCAGTGATTCTTTACCTAGCGATGGGCAGTTGTGTACTTTAATGTTTCTAAATTACCCCATCACAATTTAGCAATTTTGTAATTATTTTCACTGCCAATGTTAATTACCCTTAGAATCGCTATTTATCATATTTAAATGTTTTTTTACAAAAAATTTATTATTCTTTTACACGAATTGTACCATGAAAATTTGGATATCCAACTTTGTAAAAAAATTAGTTACGTGGCAAATTACCCTTTTCTTTTAAAATTAAAAATAAATTAGTTTTATTCTGTAATAAGTGATAAATGACTAAGGATGCTACACTGCAGAGTAAGTATTGGCATTGCTATTTTAAGTTCGGTTTTATGATTACCATAATTACCGGGATGATTACCATAATTGTCGAGATTTTGACTGTCGGGATTAATATTGTCGGGATTTTGACCCGAACCCAAGTAAAGCATACAATTTTTGGTTTAATAGACTGGTTACTGTTTCTGCATCACAAGAATAGAGCTTTATATGTTGAAATTATTACTGTAAAATCTCTGATATTATTTACCTGAAAACCTTACAGGACCTACAAGTTAAAGGGTATAAACAATTTGAATACAGTGTTACAAGTAGCTTATAAAACATCTAGATCGACATTTTATTTCACATGCAAGGCATCAGTTATTTCCACAATATCGTCGACAGGCAATAACTAAAATATCCGAGAATGGCAAAAGATAAATAGACTGCTTTGTATGCATTTTTGACCTTTCAAATCGCCAGACAATTTATTCAGTTTATTGATGTAGAATGTATGAATTCTTACTCATTACATTTTTGTATATGTATTTTTAATAGTCAGTCTAATAAAACTTGGTTTTGTTGAACAATAAAATTGTATCAATTTGCTTTCGTTAAAACTAAAAATGCCGTTACTAATATATTTTATTTAAAATTGCAGTGAGAATGAAACAATGAAAAAAAACATGAAAAAATTAATCGAGCGAGCGAGCAGTAAAACGCAGAACTAACATGCGAAAGGTTCCGGGTTCAAATCTTGATCAATTTATAACTCTACATTTAAATTTTTTCCTGCTTCCGGGTGGCTTGTAAGGTGCCTTAAAAGCCGTTGGTCCCGCCTGTGACGTGCTAACTGGTATGGCTAAAAGTACAAAAACAGGTCGATACACACCTATTGTTTTAAAAATATTGACGTAAAAAAACAATTTATAAATGAAAAGTCTTAACGTAATTAAAATTTTTTAGAGTCTAGTAACATATTAAACAGTCTGGTCGTAAGAATTACCATTACAGCTTTTTTCGTGTATGATTAAAATTTTTTAATACAAAAAAATGATTGCTAAATATTTAAACACCATTGTTCCAACAAGTAAAACATAATTAGTATATTTTTAATAAAAAGCAAACGTTAAATTTTAAATGAAAGAGACTAAATCTGTAATTAGATAAATTTAATGAAAGAGAATTTAAATTTAACAATAATTTCTTTTTCATATTATATTAAATTTTTAATTTGCTATTATTTCTTTAAGTTTTTCTATTTACTTGCTCCTTAAGAAAAAGTGTGTGGTAAGGGTACAATGTTTTTTGGAACTTACAGCGAATGACGACGTTTTGAGGTTCTCTGAACAAGAATTGAATTTTTGACAGGGTATTTTTTTAATTTTTGCAAATACATTCTGGAGAATAAATGTTTTAAATAAGTTTATAAAGATAAAGTTGCTGCAAAACATTATGGAAACAAAATTTATATAAAACATTTTTTATTGGGTGATGTAATATTTCGCTTCCGGATAAGTTGAATGTAGACCACTACAAATTTTTGTTACCTTTACTAGATATTTTAGTATTACCCATATTAACCCTTAATATTAATTATTATATTTATTTAAAGTTATTTAAACATTAATTGTACATTTTTTTGTTTATAATTTTAATAATTTCTTAAACAAAATATTATGTTCGATGCCTATATTTAAATTCACTTAATTTTTTATAGGTATTTGTTATATTTTTTTATGTTTAAAACTTTATGACGAACAAATTTTATTGACGAAATGTAAATTAATTCAGGAAAACATCAATAATTGTTCCTGTCGTACTCCTTATATCAAGACGGATTTATGTTTAAATTTCGTTAAATTTATTATTCAATTTTACATCCTAAAAGCAATTTTATGGAAGAAATGAGAGCACCGAGTCAGTCTTTAAAATCTAATTATGTCGAGAAGACTATTAATTTATTTCTTGTTTTGTTGGCTTTCTTACATTATAATAGATATGGGTTAGAACATTTTTTACATGTTCAATTACAAGGAAACCAAATTATTTAAAAAATATTAGTTATAAAAATAAATAGACAAAAAATTTAATGTAAATAAATGTACTTCAAGGTACAATTTAAGGTAGTTGGGGCCTTACACGAAAATTGAGAAAATTTATTAAAACTTTGTAAATAGAAAGATGTAATATAAAAATAAATTTGTGCAAAATTTCAAGGAATTTAGGAAGCTCGT
>JARJDX010110929.1:0-12126 GCA_030264735.1 Gymnusa sp. GC000175 | reverse complement strand
CTGGGTGCTGTAAATGTGGTCCATGCACGACTTTCCTGCTATGAAACCCGCTTAATCCTCTCCTATTTTTCTTCTGATTTCCATTTATATTTTGTATTTCAGTACTTTTCCATAAATCCGTCCCATTGTCTTCTCCATCGAAAACTCTTTGGAATATACTTTTCAGCATGTTTGTATACTAAATGTCGCAGTCCACCAAATGTCGGTAGACTAAATGTCTGTAGGCCTAATGTCGTTGACATAAAGTCTGTTGACAAATTGTCGTGGAACCGTCCGAACCTTATTTATTATTGCTTTATTAGTGCTTTATTATTTTTTATGTTTTTATATTACCCTTTTGACATCCTCTAGTAATATTGCTAGTTCTTCCGGTATATCTGCTGTAATTAAATTCAAATGTTCATCTTTTGGGGTAAATTTTTCCCTTTGTTCATATATAATTCCTAATCTATTCTATTTAATAAAAAATAATATTACTTTTAGACGCTTGTTTAAATTTGGTAAACACTTATGTTGAAATTCCCTTTTTTTTATTCAAAACGTATTTTTCTATATAATTTAAATTGTGAAAAGTGTACAGATAATAAACATGTAAAATAATTTAAATAATCTGTCAAAGCTTTTAAAATGTTTCAGTAATTTGTATGGCGTTCAGTAATAATTTGAAATGTCCATCCAAAGTAATATGTCCTAATTGACGATATAATTCAATGCATTAATATTCATATAGTGAGCATTGAATGTTGCCAACTCTGATAAATCACCTACTGGGGAGATCTATTTAATCTTATAAATTGTAAATCTGAATTTATAGTGGTATTTCTACAATTTATAGTTGATAATATATTGCAACAAAACGCATGTACGTATATTATTAAATTTGTATGCTGCAACAAGTGTAAAATTATGCAATTGAATGCTAACATTTCATTTTCTCATTATTACACCCATCTTTCAATAATATAATTTGAAAATTACAATTAGTATTGATTGATTATTATAAGAAGATTTTAATAAAATACTATTGCATGATAAAAGGTTATTGAGCGCTTGAGGAAATAGAAGATGTAACAAATAAAAATCCCCATTTTGTCCGGCGGTTAGAAGACATATTTTCACACAATCAAAAAATCCTACCCTCTGTTTAGACGACTCTTTGCGCATCAGTGATTATCCTTAATGAAATTTATCATGTGTTACTCATTGTATTGTAACATTTTGAATGTAGAGACATCCCAGTGAAGCATCGGGTTCGCAACACCTCTTTTACCAAGTGGAGGTTGCAGCAGACCGTAAATATTTATGTTCCTCGTCCGTTAGATCTAGTTCAGTGGTATTAGGGGATGACTGGAAAAGAAATATTGATACACTCAACTCAAAGGTAAACGTGGCCTTGTTTTGTGTTTGTGCTCTCGAATTGTGCGGTGTTTGCAAGCAGAAATCCAATCCTAGATATTACAAAGCCATTGTGCACCCAAAGTGTGGATTGACTTTGTATCTACTTACGCAGATTTATGTTCTGTTAATGCTATTGTAGATTATCGAATGCCCTTTGTGTTTATATTGGACATTGACAATATTAACTCACTACTCTTGTTATTTATGTGGACTTTTTTTAAAGTGGTTTTTCAACGGGCGGCTCATTCAATTGGAAATTAACAGATATTGATGGAGCATCTGCTCATCTTCCATAAACTTCGGAACACGCGGTCAAGCGCCTTTTAACAAATTTTCTATGCTTAATCTATTTCACTTTAAAAAGGTATTCCCATTTTAAAATGCATTTTGCTATGCACAAGGCACAATAAATGTTGTCAGGCAACTAAAATGTTAAATTTGTTGTACTTGAAATAGTTTTGTATAAACTTTTTATCACTTTAGAAAATTTTACATGTTTAATTTTTTTTACAAGTTTTTCTACCAATTTGCACCTGAAATAAGGTCGCAAGTATCTATGAAGCTATTTCTATAGAACCCAAATGTAGAGTTGAATTTTCTACAGATGCATTTAGTGATATAAAAAATCTTAGTTTTTGATTAAAACAGCTTATCATTTGGTAATTTATTACAAAATGGGTATTTTTTATTGAAAGCAGAATATTTGCACCTTAGCAGAGAAAAAGCAGGAAAGTTGAATTATTTACTATTGCAAAGTGATTGGGTGGGATTGGGAATGAAGGGGTGGCCACCACACGACTTCCATTTAAGAATTCAAAACATATCTAATACTTTTAATAAAAACATAAGGATATTTCATTAATTAATTATCAACCAATTAGGTTGGCAATATGTCTCTGCAACTTTATTTGATGTAAATGTTGGCAATAACTTTGATAGTCACATCCGTCACTTTTGAATGATATATAACCATAATTCATTAATTGTCAGCTGATTATAATGACAATATGACTCTGCTTCTTGATGAGCATAAATTTAATAAAACGTTTGTTAGCAACGAACTAGATTGAGTTCTTAAAATGTAAAATTTCGAAAAAATAATAAGTTTTGCAAATTTAACTTTTAACAATTTTGACTCTTATGTGTTTTCTATAAACGGTTTTGAAACATTTGCAAAAAACCTAACCAATAAACCTTCATTTCCGCTTGGTAGATTTTAGCCAAAAGTCACACTGACGTCCCAATTTTTGTTAAAAGCTTAAATATAAAGTCTGGTCGCGGTAAGGAAATAAAGTGAAAACTGTTTAAAAAATTTCGTTTTTTGGGGATGAAAATAAAGGAGTCTTCGGGGTGTGGAGGCATTTTTTGATAAAACTGACTCGCGTCGATCGAAGTATCCCTAAATTGCGTTTTTTTAAAATCGCGAAAATAGTTTTTAAATTCAAAAATTCTTAGCGGGAGGACAGGGATGAAATTTAAACTTTTAATTAGAACGAATTGTGGGCAGGTTCATACTTAATCCGATGCTGAAAGCAGATCTCCGTACTTCAAAAACCAAGACCTTCGATTCAGTCGAGGTAGATCCCTGAAAACCGACCCAAAAAAAAAATTTTTTTTTCTTCGAAAGCCGACACCAGTCGCTGTGAAACGATTTTTATAAACTCAATTAGTGAAAAATAGGAAAATATTATAAATGATTACCAACAGAAAACCGAAAGGAATTTATAGTGGTATCACATCACACAATAGAGAAAAAATATAATAAACATTTACTTGCAAATGATAAAAAAAACTAAGATACTAAATATGTAAAATTTAATAAAATATAAAATAATATAAAAAATAAATGTAAGAATTAAGATTTAATCAGGCAATTTTCTTCGTAAGTAGCCATCATGCCTATAATACTTACAACTTATATTATAGGTGGAACCACAGTTTTACGTGGATTCTGCAACATTGGGCACGAGTCAGAGCTTTTCACTTAAATTTATGACAAGCAAACTTTAAGCTTAAAGTAAAATGATAACAATTTCTACCAAAAGACCAGTCGGTAGGCTATAATAAGACATAATCTGATTAGAAAACTGGCAAAAAGTAAGGGAGGTGTAAATCCAGAACAACAGCCCAAGTTCTATGTTTCCCAACAAGAGAATACGCATGCACAAATAATCATACCTTGGTATTCTCTTGTTGGGAAGCATAGAGCTTGGGCTGTTGTTCTGGGTTCACACCCCCAGCAGTCAACATCGCAACAAATTAGTCTTCTCCAAAATATAGTCACCAGGTGTAAAAAGTAGACTGGTAGATGTATACACTTTTTTATTGATATTTTTGGAAGTTTGGAAAGTAAACAAAAAATGCAGAATGAAAGATAAACGAAATTATATGGTAAAAAAAGGATGATGCATCCGTATAAATGATTAGGTTTAATGTAGTTTACCTTCTGCCGTCATAATCAGTGGTGTTTTAGAAAAATACATGTTAAAATTTTCCACCCGTTCTCACAAGTCATTTATTAATGAACGCTTGTCTTTGTCTCATTTATATGTTTTCAAAAAGTTGGGATAATATGCAAACAGAACTACGTTCAATTTTTTTTGAACAACAGAATAACTTCTATAGGATATTTTGAAAAAAATTTCTTTTTAAACTGGAAATACCTGATGGAACCGGAAGAGGTAAATTTATAAAAAGCTTTATGAGAACAATTATAATTATGTAAATAGAAAACCATTATTTATATCAAGAACCATCATCTGAAATTGGACTTTATTGGAAGATTTGGAAAACATATATTTACGGGTTCAATAATAAAAGTAATACAGAAAGTAAATCATGGTTAGCATTAATTGATGACAGCTCCCCGCCGGTTTTTCATTCCCGATTTCCTTTACCACTCCTCTCTATTTAGCAGGTACATGGTTTTCTTCGAGATTGCGCGCGGCCATCGTCCTTCTTAGGCCATCATTTCAAGAAAAAACGCCTCTCTTCCTCCTCTTAAAGGGAGATTATTAATACATTCGCTTCGGCCACCGTTCTTCCATCATCCTCATTACCACAACTGCCTTCATTTGATTCGGTCCATAACAGTGCCTTCTACTTTCACCCGATTTCGAATTTACTAGTTGGGGATTTGTTCCAATCTTGAGACTCCCGCATTTCTACGAGAGTAGCCAGTAACTTCCTCTGGATTTCCATTACTTTACTCGTTTCAGCCAGCGTTCTTTCATCTTCCTCATCACTTCAACCACTTCTTTCGATTCCGTCCATAAAAGTGTCTTCTGCTTTTATTCGATTTTTAATTTTCTTATTGGGGATTCGTTCCAATTTAGAGACTTCCGCATTTCTTCAAATGTAGCCAGTAACTTTCTTTGAATTTATTGTCCAGACTTTAGATCCATAACAGACACCCGACTCCACCATAACGCATCCTAATCGCTTTGTGGTTTTTGTAGAAATATCCTTATCATACCAGAGTAAGTTTTGGCTTTTAATCATCTTGCGACTCTGCTGGATTTCTTTTTATTTTCATTGCCTCTAAGCTGTTTCTATCTACGGAAGCACCCAGATATTTAAAATCTTCTATTTGCTATACAGTAACTGTATCTGTATTTGATAGTTGACATTCGAGTGTACTGCTAGATATTCTGTGTTTCTTAAGCTGACTTGAAGATCCTATTTTTTCATACTCCTTATACAGTTTTCTTAATATGTATTCCAAATCAAAGACGGCTTGAGCTAGCATAAGTTGGTCATCAGCAAAGTTCAATATAGAAAGAGTTTGCTCATTTATAGAAATATCCATGCCCTTACAATGTTCTTTTCCAATTTCTCGATATAGAGGTAAAATAATAGCTATACCCCTGTTTAATTCTCTTAGTGGCATGTATTGTTTTCTACATTTACTTGGAATGTGTTGATAGTGGCCAATAAATATTTATTAAAATCTAGGTTTTATAATGGATCTGGAACCGAGTCGTTACCCTTCTGCGAATCTACGAAATCTAGATGCACTTCTGCTTCAGTAGCTGTTTTCTTTTCAGTCACGTATTGTAGAATGAATATATTTATAATTGTATAACAATAAATTAATAAATAAATATCAATACCGGAGCGATGCCTCGCTCTTATCCGATTTTATATCCCCTATGTTTCGTTTGAATAACTTTTTCAAACAGTTTACTTTGGTACAGTTTTTGCTCAAACCTCTATAGCACCCAGGATCTTCTGTATTTCTTTTTTTACATGTGAATACTAAATAAGATCTTTTTCATTCTTCTCGTGTTTTTATTTTCTAAAAAGATTTGCGAATCGGCGTCTTCAATAAATCCACCGGACTGTTTTCCGGTCCTAGATATGGTCGTTTATTATTAACTATTCATAATTAACTATATTTAGTTATATCACCTGCCGTAGTAGATATCCCTTGTTTAACCTATACATGTTCTACTGCGGCTACTTCTTCGTTCAGTTAAAAGGTTTTAACAGTATTTATTGCATTCTTCCATCGGAATCATATTTTTTGAGTTTTTATTTTTCAGGACTGTAGGAAATGCCTTACAAATAAGCTTCCATAACTCTTTGTAATTAAAAAATGAGTTGATAGCGCTATCTTAAAATTTTCCTTAAGAAATTTATTTATTGTTATACAATTATAATTTATTTCATGACTTTCAAGATTTATTTTATTTAGACACTTTAACTTCAAAAATAACAGAGGGATGAAGCACATTATGCCCATAACTTCATTCTATAAGCTACTTTATGATAAAAATTAATCATTCCTTGCAATAATTTAGACCAAGTGAATGATTTGAATATTAAATTAGTAAATCTAGGCAATTTAATGGTTTTTAATATATTTTTAAAATGTGTGAAATCAGTACATACAGATGTGTGCTTGCTTAAGATTTGTTTAATTATCTATACGAAGTCATAATTTCATAATATTCATGTGCGAGTAAAAATTAATTTATGATCGTGGGTAAATTCCAATTTTGAACGTTTGAAGTAAAGTAAATTAAAAAGAAACAACTAATTTGCCTGCAAAATAATTAAGAGAGGTATTCATATAATAAATAAATAATATAATTAGCTTAATGGTTTTCTTTCGGAGTATAACTTAAAAAATATGTATTAGTTATGAGTATAATTTCATAAATCGTTTAGCAAATTTGCCATGAAATTACAAAGCTTATGTTAGAACTAATAACTCACATCTCGGTGCACATAAAGACATGAATATTTGCTTGCACTCTTCTTGGCTTTATAGTAAATAGAATGTAAGTGCCCGTAGGTATATACTATATGGCATAGTGGAGATTACATATGAAGACTATTTAAATGCCCTAATAAATAGTGGATGCAAGCATCTAAATAATATTTCCATTTTACATATGTGTGTATATTAACATGTTACCACTGTATATAGTTATTCGTGAGCGTTCAGCTAAGCTCCAATATGTTCATGTAAAATATGTATTATTCGCCATACACATTGCGGAAAGTTGTAAACATATAAGCCATTTGTAAGGTATAAGCTTTTATGTAAGTGTTATATTGTATATTCAGTAAACAATCTTAACACTTGTTTTCGCCTACTTCGATCCAAGAAAAATATTTAAATTATTTTATTAATAATATTATGAACCCACGCTGTTCTTTAAATCTGTCATATTTTCCTAATTTAGGGTCCAGATAGGACCTGTAAGAAACAAGAAAGAGCTTAATCAGTAATAAAACTTTCTTTCTTAAATAAAAGTAGACCATTAAATTTACTGCTTTATTGGGTTATACTAGGCTATAATAATGTATCATTTCCGTAGATATAGATGACCCATGTTATATTGTGGTTCTGTAGAAGGGCTCGTTTTAATCACTGGTGGATTCGGGTGATTGGGCTAAATTAGACTCGACGGTTCATAACTGTAAATAAAGAGTTCAGTGTCAGCGTTCAACAATAACAAAATAAATTTTTCTTTCATTTTGCTTTAATTTACGAACTAAGAGAAAATCCTCCATCGTACCCCTTGTTACTACTTAATAATTATCCTCGCTACTGCTTTGTGATATTGGATCACCAAAGCCTAGAGGAAGAAAATCTTGATCACTTCATCACTTTAAAAAATAAAAAGAACTAAACAAAAAAAGTAGTTCATAAATAATATTAAACATTCTTATATATAGCTCAGAGGTACGGATCATACCAGAATCAGACTGCGGCAAAATCCTTGTTGTGGAAATGGAGGCACTTCGTTGATTAGCAGCATTAGGGACTGGATGCTGAAAATTCCAATATTTTGCCTCCGCATTCTGAAAAAATCATAATGAAAAATGAAAATCGACACATGGAATGTTTGTAGGTGTAGTTGCACAAATTGCGAAAACCTGGAGTTGAAACTACATCATTACCCTGACTGAAGCCAAGAAAAAGGGAGAAGGCTCTTAAAAACAAGTCTTCTTTATACATCTTTATAGTGGGGAGGTAATACATCGACGAAAGCATATTGACTGTTAATATAAGCATGCTAACCAACGGAATATTAACGATAAAACTGTCTACATATCTACAACATGGGTGCATTTTTTAGAAACTCTAGAATATAATATCAGATATAGTTAGATTTAAATCGGGGTTTTTAGCTTAATAAAATCCACAAATTTTTAATCATACTACTAATTGGCCAACTGAAAACTTTTAAAAACTATTATCAATAAGTAACCATTCTCTTCGTAAAAATATCGCAGGACACAGAAGAGCTTTTTGCTGTATAGATTATCATCTAATAGCCGCAAAAGTATTAACTAAAATACATCTTCGGGGACGAAACTACAAAGAATCTGTATCAAGCAAGAATAACCTCCAAAGTATTAAATATTCTCTCAAAAACATAATTGGTTTAAATATGAGCAGATAGCCAAAAATATAAACAATACAACAACAAAACCACATTGAAACAGTTACAATAGGAAATAAAACTGGAAAACTATCATAGTGGTCAAAGGATATAAAACAACAAATAATTGAAAAGAAGCGTGCTGGGCCCAAGTTTATACCTTCTATATACCGCAGGTATCCCGGTATTAGAAGGAGTAGTAATAGGTACATTTGCTAATGGTACAGCAGTCCCCGTAGTCGACAGCAATCTAAATGGAACTACAAGAAAGCTACAGAGCAGTCTCGATAACATGTCGATATGGCTAAAAGACTGGCGAATTAAAGCAAACAAGTCCAAATCCACCCAAGTAACATTTACCACACATAGTCGCACTTGTCCACCAGCATTATTAAGCGGAGTACAAATTCCACAAGATAAAGTGGCTAAATACCTAGGAATCTACTTGGATCGACGACTGACGTGGAGGAAACATATATTTAATAAATATTTCGTTAGGACTTCGCAAACTATACACTATAGAAGATGCTGAACAAAAATTAACAAATGATACTTGGAAACAAACTGCTTGTATATAAATGCATTCTAAAACCCATGCGGACTTATGGCCTATAACTGTGGGGTACACAAACTCTAACAGCGATATTCTGCAAAAGTTCTCATCTAAAATACTGCGCATAATAATAAACACACCTTGGTACATAACCAATTACAGACTTCACGACGACCTTCATATCCTCCTGTTAGGGAAGAAACCAAGAAACATATAGTCACATAAAAACACCGGATTGAAAACCACCACAACAAACCGGCAACAAATCTCATGGATGAAAATGCACTCTTTACCAGACTTACACGAAAGACACCACAAGATCTACTAATATGAGTAGAGAAAACGAAATGTGGACACCATTTCGTGCTAGCCAAATAACACCATCTTAACCTTCTGCAGAATGGCCAAAGGACAGATTGCATTACTATTAACAGTATTAATACAAAAAACACAAAAATCGGGGAAAGTCTATACTTTAAGAAAGAAAGGTAAAGTCATCAAAACAGGGAAAAATTTAAGCTAAACTCATTAACTTTATAATTACTGACTCAGAGAAGTACAATATTGAAGTTTAAGGAAATAATCAATATATCAACAGAAATAGTAAAACAAACTCTAAAAACACCAAAGAGTGAAAGATTGAGAATATACTTCTATTTAAGCCGAAGAACAGATCTTATCCCGCGAGGGAAGATTGCGTCGACAATAATGCGTTTCAAGAAACTTATAGGTACACACACTTGAAAAGAAAACTAAACTACTCTTCATAATTATACAAAGGCCTATAACATATTTCTTTATTTTTGCTCTACAAATCCTGAAGTGAAACCAATATCATAATAACTCTTATAAATGCAACTGTAGCGGGGCACAACTTCAAGAAATTTTTAAAAACTAAATTAAATTAATGTAGACGTTTGCCATTATCTAATATCAATTTTTTGATTAAATACTTTATATTGCATACTTGTAATATTTTGTGACACTTGGTGACCTATCGGCTATGGCAACTAACAACTTCCAATATGAAAATCGGGAATATCCTTCTAGAAAAATTTAAAGTTTAGGTCTAAAATAAGCATGTTGTATATTCTAAAGTAAAACGAAATTGTTATTGGGGATAGGTGGTAACCAGCACAAATATTTGGACATTATCTTTGATAACGAAACAAAGACCAATATAATAACCTAAATAGAATAATTTAGGCAATTATATTAACTGAATACCTACATAGAGGGTTCTGGTAAAGAGCATTCTAACATACATCTTGGGGATACGTACCTTACCAGAATCGGACCGCAGAAAAGTCCCAGCAGTCAAAATGAATGCGTGCGTTAGATTAGTAAGCATTTCAATCCAGACCAGAAAAATAAATGCGAGAATACATAAGTTATAAGATGCAACGAACATCATAATAGACGACATATCATACAAAAGATCTAACATGGCAATGTAAAATTCAAGAAAAATTATGATTACTCAAACGAATTGAGCGACTCCACAGGGTAAATGAAAATGTTGTATAAATCATAAAAAGAAGCTACAAAGAACGCTATGAACAAATAAACATCAGGAAATTGGGATAATAGGAGAGAGTGGAAAAGAAGGATTGAAAGGCGTCACCAGATGCTATAGAATAGAGTATACCCAATTATATGCAGGGTATCCCAACTAAAATTGGACGTGTGATCTCAGTTTCTACTCAGATTTCCAAAATTTGCAAACACACATTGATTTTAGTTTAAAACTTCATTTTCTTTATACCTTCATCCTTCTAGTGTCCACAGCAGCCACCCTTTTCAACTTACTTCTGGCATCTTTCTGTCTGTGTTGGAAGAGCAAGCCCGCGTGTTACCACTGCACCTCTTCAATTTCTAATATATTTGTAGACTTGTATTAAGAAATCCAACATTGAGAAGGAAACTTTGCTTTAACAAAATCAATAAAAACAAATATTACGGAAGTACCAATAACAACAGAACGAGAAAATTTATTGATAAATATTACCAGTTACCTAAAGATGCAAAGGAGCTAGCCTGTAGGTCAGGACCGAGGGGAACGACAAGGTCAGTTTTAGAATGGAAACCTGGAGGAAAAATGGAAAGGAAAAGATTAGCATGGATTGACGAGGTAGAGAAAGATCTGAGGAGTTTAGGAATTCAAAATTAGAAAGAAAATACAAAAGATAAAAGAAATAAATAAAAGAGAGGGAGAGAGAGAGAAAGAATTAATAAAAATAATAAATGAAAGAATTGCCGTTCATTAACAATATTACGAATAAGAGCAAAATACACGGTCTAGAGATTTGTACTAAAAAGGCGAAATACGTCAGTAAGTTTATAGTTGGAAAAGCATATACCATACCAGCTGCAGGAACATTTGATTGAGATCATGTACAGTGTCGAAATAAACAGAATGATCAGAATAAAACATATAATAAGACTGGAAGCATGACAATATCTATGGAGAGAGAAATCTGACCCTGTAAAATATAGATCCCTATATAATCAATGAAGAAGTGATGGTAACCGTAACTCATCGGTTAATAAAATATTAAAAAACTGTAATACCTAGGGCAAGTTAATATGAGTAGAATTAAAAACATATATAGGTTACTTAGAACCATCATTCAATTTATGTTCAAGAACAAAGAGAACCATGCAGGAAAGGGATCTCCTGACTATAGAAATTCTTTCAGGATCCTTTTAAAGAATAAATTTGTATTGCACTAACATAGTTCACATTAATATTGTAATAGTCTACATCCGAAATTGATAGAACAAAATAATGATAATGAAAAGATGATGAACAATTTTGAACAAATCTATTCAGTTGTAAAAAGTTTTATAAGGATTATAGATTTTTGATTTAGTGTCGAAAACCGAAAGTCTGCCACATCCCGGTAGTAGCGAGTAAGGGAAGGAAAAATAGCGTAAAGCAAAAAGTTGTGGAAAAGTGTAAATTAAAGATAAAATGAAGTTTGCATTTTCACTTTAATTTAGACTTCCGTGGCACCCATTTTCTAAAACCTCAGTTTGGAAAAAAATAAAAAAATAAAATTCGGAAGCATCTTATCAACGAAACAACGAAACCCCAAGAAGGGACGATGTGGTTTACATTACCGCTTAAATCTATACTTTTCTAAAAGTAGTTCCTGGCTTAGATTTATCTAAATTGAAGAAAGAAGAATCTAAAAACACACGTCAAATATATTGGCAACTTGCCAAAGAGATCAAAACCCCAAGAAAATACGATGTGCTAACCAATTTTGCTTT
>JARJDX010110910.1:0-21933 GCA_030264735.1 Gymnusa sp. GC000175 | reverse complement strand
CAGGTCTCAAATGAAATACACACATCGAAAAAATAAAAAAAACACATCAGGACTAATAGGCGCCATTTACAAAATAAAAGACTATCTAAATGAGACCACAAGGAAAATGATATATAATGATATATGATGCGTCCCAAATTAAATACATGTTAAACCTATGGGGATACACAACAAATAAAAATGTACAAAGTCTACAAAGACAACAAAACAAATTCCTTAATTTAATATATAATAAACCCAAATTTACACCTACAAAAGAAATACACAAAAAAGCAAGTGAACTAACAATCATAAATTACCTAAATAAAATTTCTGCAGGTACTAACAATCAAAAAGATTTGGAACTTGGAAACATGGAAATAAATATGAAACTAAAACTAAGAAAAGAAAAACACAGTCACAACACCAGACGAAAAAGTGACATCATAAGCTTAAACTGCAAAAGAGGACTATTTGTTCAAGGAATAAATGTGTATAAAAACCTTTCGAATGAAATAAAAAAGATGCAGAATATAGAAAACTTAAAACAAAAAATTAAATCTATAATGCTTCTAAGTCAAGAACAAAAAATAAGACACAAAGAAGAAACACCGCCCATCTCTTGAAAAGAATGGACGCAGGAGGAAATAAAAAAATACATATAAAATATAAGTAAATGTAAATGTAAAAATAAAAATTGTACAAGAAAAAGAATTATTCATAAGTTAATTTTAATTATTGAGGTTCGTCTTATTTGAGATGTGACTTTGTGGCCACATTCTGAACATTCAAAGTTCCCACGAGCTGGACCTAGTCTTCCAGTTCTTCTGATGTATTATCCTGGCAGCTGACAACTTTTTTCCATCTATTAGCAATATTCACATTTTTTTAGTGTTTCGTGTGGACTGTCTTTGTATAGGAGTTGTTCACCCCCTTTTCGTCTTTGTCCCGGTGGTAGTATAGAATGCTTTTAACAATATACAAGTCTTACAAGTCTCGTCCAATAATGTTTAGCAAAAGATATCAGAATTAGTGCGAGTTATTACGATGGCGTTTGCGATGCGGTGTTACCATCGGCTTTATAATATTAATTTGAGATTTGCCAGACATCTTAGCAGCTAAGTGGACTACCCAGTTTTAGAGCCTGTACACAAATTGCAAAAACAAACAAAGACCTGCAATAGATAGAATAAAACACGGTAGCGGAGGTGATATTCTAAATGAAACACGTTAAAAACGACAAATCTTCAGGCCCATATAAACTTTCGAACGAACTGTTAAAGTGCAGCGGGAAGAGTTGGTGGAACAGCTCACGGAATTGTACAATAAAATTCTGAAGGACGTAACCACACAGGATATGATAAAACAGGATCACCATCTTACTATTTAAGAAGGAAAAAACCTCATTTCCGATGAACTTTCGTAAAAAATTTAAAATCTCTTTTGGACATACCCATGAAGCAATTTAGCAGTCTTATGTAGCGTCGAATTCTAAACAATGTTGCGATATGTGAAAAACGGCAAGAATTTTGTAAAAACAGATCAACGGATAACGATGTGTCTTTTTCGGCAGGTCGAGGAGAAAGACATATAATTCAATAAACCATTATACTTGTGTTTCATAGATTTGATAAAAGCGTTTGACAGAATAAGACTGAAGGACCTGCTGGTTAATATGAAGCACCGGAGAACATCCAAGCATTATAGAAATGGGTAGACAGCTCTACACCATCAACACAATTAAAACAAACCTAATAACAACAAAGAAAAAGAACAAAACATGAGTGTACGACAGGGTGACTGCCGCAGCCCATTGCTCTTCAGTCTCAGAGAAAATAGTAGAGCAAATGCGTAAATAAATCATGGATGCAAGATGAAAAAATGACACCTTAATATCATTTGCTATGCTGACGACGAAAGGCTATTAGCGGACATGGAAGTCTAAGTACAATAGCTGCTACAGGCGTTTAAGAATGTAGCAGAAAAACTCAACAGCAAAAAATATCTAATACCAAAATAAAATGCCTTTAAATAACGGAAAGTCATGAAGATGTAAGCTAGAACTGAAGAGTAAAATAATAGATTAGGTTTTCGAACTCAACTACCTATCGCTAAGAATTTTTGGCAAAACAAATGGTAATATAACAAGGTAAATAGAAATTTTTGTTGTTAAAGGGAGATCGTAATTTTGAAACACTTTATCTCGTAATTTCCAAAGGGCTCTATAAAATAACACTTATACGGTTACGCACCTTAGTATCTATGGTAGCCTTGGTATTGAGTAGACTTCCTACTTAATTAAAATGTTCAACGTGTTCCAGTTTTACTTTAATCTGCTTGTTGACGGGTCATGTTCTGGAATTTTAAAAATAAAGAGAATCTTTGTTTTGGATACAATTACTCGGAGGCGTCCTAGGCCCATGTGTCCAGTACGTAAAAATAGCTGCTTTTGCCAACAACGTACTTTTTTTTAAAGACGAACAATAAATGTTTTCTTTTACGAATGTTGTTGCACATTATATCCAATTTTGACTGGTCAGGAACCACTTTCTCTCTAAATTATGTTGTCTAAGTATGTTTAACGTACCACCTTTCAATAATCAATTTGGATCAAAATTTAAATGATTTTGGCCAAATCAGGACGATTTAGTTAAAATTTGTATTAGTTTAAGCAATTAAAAAAAAAATCTTGGTAAAAATAAAACAATTTTCTTTAAATTTAGATAATTTTGATATAAATTATAACGATTTATGTTAAATTTAAGCAATTTCTATCAGGATTTAAATAATTTTGGCCAAATTATTACGATGTTCGTTTAAATTTGTATTAATTTTGAAGAAGAAAGAAAAAAGAAAATCTTTCAAATTTGACCCAAAATTATTGAAATTTGAATAAAATGTGATTTTCTCAAAATTTAGATGATTTTGGTATAAATTATAACAATTTACATCAATTTTAAGAAATTTCTATTAGGATTTAAATGATTTTGGTCAAATCAGGACAATTTTTGTTATAATTTGTATTCATTTGAGGAAATCTTTAAAATTTGACCCTAAATTATGATTTTAGTTATGTTTTTTAAATATTTATTGCAATTTTAATGATCATCTTTGATGCGCAATAAGTAATAAACGTCATCTTCTACGAAAGTCAAAAATATTTACATTTAAACCGTAATAAGGCACTTTCTTTTTAAATCTTTTTGTTGCAAATATAGCTACACGTGCAAAAAGGGACTTTAACTTTACGTAAGGAAAACCCTTTTCTATAAAGGTTTGATGCAAAGTGAACCACCGTTGAGCTACAACAAGGCACATTCTTTTAAATGTTGAATAGTTTCTATGATGTGTGACACAATAATAATAATAATAACGAAGTACGTTTTATTTTCGTGCCTTGTATGTGCGATAAAGTACTTTATTTCTAGAAAAGGAACGTCTTCTCCAACGAGGTTTTGATGAAAAGATAACTACCTTTAAGATAAGGCGTTTCTTTAGGTGGCAAACGTCTTCCTTTAAGGTTATTTGACGCAAAGCTAGCCACTTTTAAAGTACTTTCTCTGTAAGCAATGAACGTCTTCTTCCTCTCTCTCTCTTTTTCTTTCTCTCTCTCTCTCTCTCTCCCTCTCTCTCTGGCATTACGTCCCTCCAAGGGGGATTTTGCCGCCTTCACAACCCTCTTCCATCCAATTTTGTCTTCCGCCGCCCGCTGTCAGTTGTTAATATCCAACTTTCTTAGGTTAGCCAAGACGTTGTCCCTCCATCTTAACCTCAGGCGGTCTTCTTCCCTCCATTCTGGCATGCAAAACTTGTCTGGTTGTTCTGTCGTTTTCCCTTCGTTGCACATGACCTAACCATCTTACTCGCATAGATTTTATATGATTATTGTTTGGCCATTGATTGGATTTTCGAGTTCGAAATTCATCCGCACTCTATACCCATCCGTTTTTCGTATGGGGCCGTACATTGTTCTTAGCACCATTCTCTCTAGTCGTAGCAGCTTTTGCTCTTAGTTCTGGGTTAGCGTCCAGCACTCACAGCCATATATTATTACGGGCCCTATAAAGAACGTCTTCTTTAACGAATGTTAAATTCTACTTTTAACAAGCAGCAAAGCAAATTCTCTTTAAGTGAGAATCTTTTTTTATACAAGGGTGATGATTGAGTTATTATAGGTTTTACACACAATCTTAATTTGAATTGAATAAAAAGAAGAACTGAATCAAAATTATAAAGATTTTAAAAAAATGCAAGTGTGGGCCACTGGTTTAGAAATACTGCTATATATGACGTGATATTTGACTTAGTCGTGTAATCATGAGTGTAATAAAACTAATTTAACTAAGGATATTTCAACTTCCTTAAATATTCTGCCACGTTGCACAGTTCCCAGTATAAACGTTTTATATTTCTGGAAGTAGCACTAGTGCAGTCATGAATTTATTCCCTACAGATGTAAGAACTATTTAATAACTATCATTTAAAAATACTTTACATTTATTATTTTAACGTAGTTTTAGTTTTAATTTTAATATTATTACTTCGTTATAGTGATTTGTTTGTTTAATTTATTTCATAATATTTTTATTTAATTGGCTTACTTTCATTTTTTTTTATTGTTCCCCTCCTTAGCGTTCTTTACTTATAAACATGATTGTTTTAATTATTTTTAAAAATATTTGTTCATAAAAAAATATAATAGAGGTTTTATTACAGATATAAGCATTAAGTTACTAATAAAAGAAGTTTGTTTTACCATTTCCTTTTTGTAGCAGATGCTTCTAAGTTAGTGTAAAATAAAATAAAGAAAAGTGGAGAAAAAGAAATTCATAGAACTAATATACAGTACATATTAGTTCTGTTGAAGCGTTAAATTTAAAGCAGCATTAAAGCGCTCTTGTAAATTTAATAAAATATCCAAAGAAGTATTAAAAACATGTTTTACAAATTATAATTTTGCAGCTCTTTCTTCTTCTTCTTGTGGCATATCTTATCGGAGATTCTTTATCATCACAGCTATACTAAAGTGACCACATTTTCATTGCGACTCAGCGGGACAAAATAGGAATTTGTAATGAAAGCTGACCATTAATCCAAAAAAATACAAATTTTATTTTTTTGCAAATACGCGTCTATGAATTAAATATAAATATAAATTTTAGGATAATTCGGGACAAAATGTTTTTGAGTGAAATACGTTTTATCGAGTTTCATCAAAACTAAGAAAATACTGGGTAAAATACCGGTGATTTTGATGAAATTTTAACAGTTTTCATTAAAATATATATCAATTGGATTAAAATTGAAAATATTTTGGTCAAATTTGAGCAATTTTCATTAAAATTTACAGAAGTTTGATTAAAATTTCATAATTTTAATAATGAATTTAGCGTGTTCTGCCAAAATTTAGATAATTTTGTTAAAAATTGTAAATTGTAAATTTGTCAAATTTAATCAATTTGGATCAGAATTTATATGATAATGGCCGCTTTAACTATATTTGTAATAGTTTAAGCCATTTTAAATAAAATTTTGAAAAAAATATAGCAAGTTTCTTCAAAATTTAGATGATTTTAATATAAATCATAACGATTTCTGTTAAATTCAAGAAATTTCAATCAGGATTTAAATAATTTTGGCCAAATCAGGGGGATATTCGTTAAAATTTATATTAATTTTAATTTGAAAGAAAATATCTCAAATTTTACCTAAAATTATGGAAATTTGAATAAAATGTAACTTTTTCAAAATTTAAATAATTTTGGTATAAATTATAATAATTTCTATCAAACTTAAGAAATTTATATCAGGATTTAACTGATTTTGGTCAAATCGAGACGATTTTTTGTAAAATTTGTATTCATTTGAGCAATTTAGAAGAAAATCTTTATAATTTGACCCTAAATTATATTTTTTTAAATATTTATTGCAATTTTAACGATTTTGGGCAAATAAGTTAAGTTTGGTAAAAATTGGCAAGCATTTAAGCAATTTTAGTCAAAATTTAGATAATTTAAAATTTATTTATACTGATTTTACTTAAATTTGGCCAATTTTTAAAATACAAAATGATTTTTTTTTTAAATTAGAACGTTTTACAATAAAATGGATTAGAATTTTGTCAAATTTGGGCAATTTTTAGTTTAAAATTCCAATGTTTCCAATAAAATTCAAGCGATTTAAATAATTTTAATAAAATTTGAGCTCTTTTCTTAAAAATTCAAATAATTTTGTTCTAAGGAGTTCAATTTACGTTAAAATTAATACGTATTTCGTCAAATTTGGCCAATATTCGTCAAAATGTAAATGATTTTAGTTTAAATTGTGATGTTTTTAATTAAATTTAGATAACTTTTTTTAACGTATAACAATTTAGTCTAGTTAGGACGATTTACGTCGAAACCTCGAAACTCCATATCAGTTTTGAGTATATTTGTAAAATCTTGGACAAGATTTGGATGTTTTTTGATTAAATTATGATATTTTTGATCAAAGTTAGACAGTTTTCGGTTTTTTTATGGTACATTTAAACTGGGAAACAGATATTTTTTAAAACCGCGACTCTTTTTAAACTCAACAGGACGCGGAAGACTTCTTTAAAAAGAGAGACTGTTCCGCCAAAATCGGAACGTGTGGTCACTTTAAACTATACGCACCTTGGAGCAGTTCGTAATAGTTGAATGTTGTTACAATTAAACCTAAAATTTCTACGACAATGTTTGCTACTGTCAGGTGTAACTAGTTTCCGTTTTATGTGATCTTTTTATTCACCATGAGCTAAGTTTTATTAAAATTTATTTTTAAACCCTATTCGTAAATAAATTGGATTTTCCAAAAGGTGTTGTATGTTCCTTTGTTAATATCAACTTTCCTACTTTATAACTATTTCTACTGAATCTTCATCCAAAGTTTTCGTTAAAAATAGCTTTAGTTAAAAAGTCAAATGGGAATCCTGATGCTAGTACAGTATTGGAAAAGAACGCTAATCACAAAGAGTGTCTCTCTTGTCTGAAGTGCTTCGTAGAATCAACACTATGTATTGCTTATATCTTCTTTGGGGTTTTTATATATATTTTTGATGGATGATCTTCACGAACGACTTTAAGGTATGGCTTATGTCATAGCCATATAATCTGCATTTTTTTTAGTTTGATTTCTTGGTAATATGCATAAAAGTAGACGACAACAATAACTTAAGAATTTCGTAGATTTAAAAGAATATCAATTCCGTTGACATCAAGAAGTTTGATATGCATCATAGGTCTTTGAACAAATGACCAAATAACAAATTTGTAGTAAAATGTGTCAGCTTTAACGTGCTTTAATCGGATTTTAAATATCTATCTTACCTTTTGAGATATCGCAAAAAAAGTGATGAAAGGTATACGCACGTATACCTGCTTAAAATTGCAATTTAAAAAATCAGAAAAATAAATATGTTCTTAGTCAGGACAAGCAGCTACCATGTTTCACAGTTTTCAAGCCATATTCTATTTCTGATAATAATATTTTTAGGTGTACGTTGCCCGCTTCTACGAGCGTCTTTGGAGATCTTTCGTCATCAATGAGTTCCGAAAGCTATGCTTTTAATTTTATTGGTTTGTCGTTCACGTCAGTTATTATACGCCCATCTGTGTCCTTGATTATATTACCAATTATTATTATTTTCTGTTTTTACTTTGATTATTATTCTGTTAAACATATTTATTCATAAGCGGATATTTAATTTATTAATATGTTTTTGTTGCGGTTTTTAATTAACATATTCAACATAGGAAGTAATAAAAATGTAAAAGGGTGGGTTATAACGTTTATATAAAACGCGGCGTAGAGTGGAAATAAATGAAAAGGATTTAACCATAATTATAAATTATAAATTACAATTTTATATGAAAATTTATATGAAATTATATGAAAATTTATTGCGGAATTTAAGCAAACCATAATGTAAATTTGAAACAGCCACAAAGTATAAATAAATCTAAAGTTATTGGTTTTTATGAAAAGCTTTATAAAATATTTAATTTAAAGATCCAGTCGCATTCTTTAATAAAATCCTATCGTCCAAGTTTTCCGGAAAATATGTTTCAATTTCGGCTCGTGTGTTTCATCGCGGAATTCTGATATATAAGCGAGAAAAAGACGAGGGACAACTGTGCGTGCTGACGCGTGACATCAAATACATCAAATAAAACCAACATTTTGATCTATTTCTAGGGGTTTAGGGTTCTTTTGGTTAACCGTAATGAAAACACGATTTCTCCCTTCTTCCAAATTATTCAAACCCGACATTCCAACGCTTCAAATAAACCCTCGTTTTCATTAACTACTAAATGTACTATAAGTTTCCAATTATGACTATTTATTAGCTTGATTATATTAATTACTTCGGATTTAAACATTAATTGATTTGAAAATCTAATTCTAATTTAATGTACTAATATATGCCAATCAATGTCAATTTATTTGATCCGTGAATGAATTGCATCACATATACAGGTTGTCAGTATTTCAAGTGATACTAGTGTTTATCAATTAGGCATCACTCAGATGTTCATTGCTCCTAATTTTCACAAAAACAAATATTTTACTATTTCATAGCTTAAGAATAGTTGAATTCAAATTAACTGGTGGAAAACAAACAATAAATTTTAGCTATAAAAATAAAAATTTAATTTTGTGCTAAATAAATTAAAAATTATTGGAGCTACAGCAAAAATAAATACACGCAATAAAAAGTTTTAAATTTTGAATTTAGAAGCATACTCTCAAGCTATTAAAAATGTTAATTGTGTTGCTTAATTATAGAAAAGACACAATCTTTAATCAATTAATTAACACTCTAAAAATCACACCTAGATTTGCGCGCATGATCTTAACTCGGTTGCTTTAGGGAAATTTTAAATCTGTTACGGAAAATATTTTTTTTTGTTTGGTGGTTTAAAATAAAATGGTAGTGTAAAATATTTACATTTTCCCTACTTCTACCCTACAAGCAAGGCTTGTCAAGCTTTGCCCTATTCGGCACTTGAGGACGCGCTGTATGGGCGTTACATTATCTTCACAAAAATTTAATTAACACAACAACGTAAAAATATCCCAATGTTTTGGGCCTCCGATATATTATTTTTTTTTATTTGCTTTAACAACTAAAACTGTTAAAATTTTGTAAATTCAAACACTAAAGAGTATTCATATAAAATACATAAAATCATTTACATAAAAATACATTAAATATTTATAGTAATTTTATCGTAGTGAAGCTTTTTGTAAACTACGAAAGTAGAACAAGATATTATCATCATTTTATTTAATCTTTAGCACGAGATAAAACAAGTAAACAAAATAAGTGAAAAAGTTATAAAATACGTATAAAGTTTAATGAAAAGTCTTAAAGTTGTGCAGTTCATGTAAAATACAATTCTTACAGGGGTAACAAAAAGAACGTCCTACAATAAAAGTAAATAAGGCAGGCAAAAATGAAAAATAAAAAAAACTGTTTTGTGGTGTAGTTCTGCTTTAGTGCAGGTCTGCTACGAAGTGTGATCGTTTATCTTAGCTTTAAAGCCCTAAGCAGCAACAACTAGACATGCACACTAGAAGAAGGAATAATGGCTTCGCAACCGTAATTTTGACAAGCCGCAAAAGGGTTGAATTCCATGCCGAGGGCTGAACACAACGCACAAAACGTACTTTCCTTGAATACTAAAAACTACTCTAAAATCATTTGTTACAGTCAATAAGTTTGCTTTATGCACCTAATATAAGTTGGTTGTGGTCAGGAGTATGTAAATAGTTCATTTGGGCGCTGGATTTTAGCTTCATTAATTACGTATTCCAAAAATATTTTGATTATGCGAAGAATGAATTTTGCATTTTATTACATTTGGGTATAAATACCTTGCTTAGAAAGGGGGAAAATTAAACGGAAAATAATTTGCATACAATCGTCTTGTTTCAATATCAAATTTGTTTTTATAATGTGACGTTGATTAAATCCGAGCTCATCCTATAATCCAGTAAATCATTTCCAAAATGTTTAATTCAATTAAAATCCTATTTAATATATGAATAAACAAAGAATTTAAATTTATAAAATGTTTCCTAACAAAAGTAATTACTCTAATTACCACAACATTTTACATAATTACAAATATGCGTTTGCTATTCCACATAGTTAACCAAAAACAACTCAACTAACTAAACCATTAAATATATCAAAGTGGTTATTGCGGTTTTGCAAATATAAACAGAAAAATGTTTTAATTAGCAACGAATTCGTACAGATATATAATTAATTAATTAATTTACTAACTTCACTTCATTACTTAATGGCAGTTTAATATTTTGCTTTCATTTAAATTGGAGATAAAGTTATATGCAGGCATTCATGCAGTAATGTTGGAAGAACAAAATGATAAAATATTCATTACACCCCAAAACAATCTTAATTAAATTTAATTCTTTGCGGCGCGCACAGACGCAAAACACCAAAAACTTTCGAAGAATAATATTTAATTAATTACACATTTAAATGAATAAAATCCTCCTTTTCCTTTCACTTTTCACATGCTATATTTCTTCGATAATGCTGAATGGAGTCCTCATTAGTTTAATTTAAATTTATTTGTCTACGCATTTAATTGAAATCTACTTCTTTGTTGAAAAAATATATTTTTCATTAGATTTATAATCATGATAAAGTAGTTCAATTGGATCGAAATAAATAAAGCCTTCAAAAAAAAAAGTAATCATTAAGCTACAAGAAAATAAATCAACAAATCGAATTAACGATAAATTTACCTGCAGCAATAAGAAGGTATAACTATAAGAGTATACAAAGTGTATTAGTAGAGTTTATTTTCTTTATTGCTAATTTGTTTGCAGACAATAAAAAAAATAACGCTGGGAGCATACTTTCAATGAAGGCAAATTGAAAAAAAAACCGCGAAACACGAATTAAAATATACTTTAATAAATTAACCTCTTTGTTGTCTACATGAGATGCAGTTTTAAATAAAATAATATTTGGAGACATATTGTTATAACAAAATAACATTACGGGTGAGCCGTAATTTTTTATGTAAAGAAATATATTTTAAATTAACACTTCTTACTCGAGGAAGTTTCACATATTTTACAAAATCAAATAAATAGCAAATAGGTAACACGCGCATTGGTCATTACGCTTTAACTTGTGAACTGTCGACCATTACGAAAATACTCGTATTTAGTCGCCCACTGCAAATATTTTTGCAGCAAATGCGTGCTAACTATTTGTATTGGAAATTTGTGGCAATGTTGCCATTAAAAGCCATAATGGTGGCGAGAAATTATTGTGGTAATGTGTGCCATTAAGACGCTTAATGATGGTAGGAAATAAAACGGATGAATTCTGAAAATAATAATTCCGCATGTCCGGAGCCAGAATTATCAAATTCGTCGACGCAGTTAATGTGTTAATAATTTTGAGACCAGCAAACTTCATGCACCATACATGTTTCTCTTAGAGTTACTCTCCTTTGTCTTTTCTGCATCCCAGGTAATAGAAAATTGGCTGTAAAGGATCTTTTACAGCCTGCCCCATATGCGTGTAAAAATTATTTAATTGGTCTAAGTTAGTTTTTTATCTCTTTTCTTTTAAAACGGCTGAACTCTTTTTTGGCTTTTTTATCTCTGACTATCGACGGATTGTAATGATTTGATGAAAACCTTCTTCTGTTTTTTAATAAGAACACTTTTGTCGGTTGTGGCTGTAAAAACTTTATCTTTGGACTTTAAAAAACGCACATTGCACCATTTAGAGTCGCCGTCGACAGCTTCTTAGGACGCCAGTCCCCACGTATACCCTCTTCTCTGCCTATAATGCTAGCAACTTACACTACAGGTGGACCTACAGTTTAGCGTGGATTCCAAACCACTGGAGTTACATGATTTCTCATCTAATTTAGAGTAATGATCCAGAAATTCTACGAAGTACTTCGTACCTCCATAACTTTACCATGATTATTCTACACATCCGTGTGTCCAAAAACTTATTCTCTTAATCAGATTTCTGAGAAAATTAATCCCTTCATATCTTCCTCTACAACGCCTGCATATGTTACATTCCAATTTTCCATCAGCATCCGCCAACTTTGTTTTCACCATGTTTGTTTTTCATTTTGTGTGTTTTTAAGGTTTTTAAGAAAAACAAGCATGGTGAAATCGTTGTCGAGAAAGACGAAATCAAGGCCACTATCTATGATTTCTATCGGGAACTCTACAGATAATCCTTCCAACCACCACGACAACAGGATAGAAGGGAAACCATCCTAAACGTAGGGTTCGAGGACCTGCCTGAAATTGAAACGGCAAAACACCAGGAAAAGACGGGACAACCAGTGAAATGCTCAAAACTGAAGGAGAGACGTTGGAAAAAGCGCTCTTGTTATTGATAAACAATTTCCTCAAAGAAACCAGCATACATGACTCCTGGAAAAACACAGCAACTATATTACTCTACAAAAAAGGCGACTGTACGAATATGGAAAACTATAGACCGATCAGTTTGCTATCGATTCTATATAAATAACTGACAAAAATTATAACCAACCGTCTTAGTCAGAAATTCGACCCTTACCAACCCATCGAATAAGCGGGATTTAGGAAAGGATTCAGTACAACCGACCACATTCAAGCGGTGACCATCCTCATCGAAAAGTGCACAGAATACAACACCCCATTGCACATGGCTTTTATAGACTACCAAAACAGTCAAAACTCAGTCAAAACATGGGCTGTGCTTAAAGCATTGGACAGATCTCGCATTCACTCCAGGTACTCCAACCTATTCAAGTTCATTTACGAACACGCCACTTTACATATAAAGATAGGAGAAGGCTGGCTCACCAAGGAAATCCCAGTACGCAGTACTCAAAGTCGATTTATGCTGTTTACTGTGACAGTGGTTGTTTCTAGGCTATACGTTGCTACTGGTAATATGCACATGTTGAAGGTTTTTCTTTTGAGGTTTATTGGTATTTTTGGTTCTCTGAGTATATGATTCAGTTCGCCGAATGGGCGTCAGACCCAAACTATTTATCATAGCTCTAGGGGTCGTTTTCAAAAACTTAACATGGGATCAAAAAAGTATCAACATCGACGAGAAGCGACTATCCCACCCCCGGTTTGCTGATGGTATTGTATTATTCAGCATCGACGTTGACGAACTTGCAATAATGATACAAGAGCTAAAGAACGCATCCCTAATGGTAGGCTTAAAAATGGACTCGCAGAAAACCAAAATCATGAACCATGGCGATATACGCGTTGCTATCGATAACCACACTCCAGAACGAGTCTATGTGTACTTGGGCCATAGTATCAGGCTATAAGGAGAAAACCAAACTGCCGAGATCACCAGAAAAATAGGCCTGACATGGGCAGCATTCGGCAAACTGAATCATATACTTAGAGAACCGAAAATAACGATAAACCCCAAACGAAAACGTACAACATGTGCATATTACCAGTAGCAACGTATGACCTAGAAACAACCACTCTTGCAGTAAACAGCATAAATCGACTTCGAGTTTGCCAGAGGGCAATGGAGCAATGCTGAATATTAGCTTAAGAGATAAAGTCCGAAACGAAGAAATAAGGAGAAGGACAGGAGTCATCAATGTGACGGACCGTATAGTCAAACTAAAGCGGCAGTGAGCGGGACATGTAAAAGAAGTGTGGGCCGGCAAGATGGCAAGATGACATCCACAAATTGACTGCTAATGCAATCACGACCGAGATCAAGCAAATATCTTCCGCAATTTCTGGATTCTAAAGCATGTTCAAGGGTGAACTTCTATCCAAAGCACATTGCCCCATTGTTAAAGAGTGCTCCTCTTGCGTTAATTATGATATCAACCATCCCATGGATAGCAGAGCGATAAAGGTTACAACTAATACTGTAGCCCTAATTTTCCCAACATGGACTCTCTAAGATTAGTGAGAGCATGGCAAGTGCTAAGCATGTGTTTCCTTGTTTTACCTTCTTCTTCCCACGCTATACGTAGATCAGTTTCTACCAGTCAAAATACTCTTCCGAATACTATTATTGTTAAATCTGCAGTTTGACTTCTTATAGCCTCTTACAATTGTAACAGTTGAATTTTTAGTTCTTCTCTTTCTTCGTTCTTTTCTTTACGTGTTTTTTTTATTCCCGACTCTGTTCTATTTTGTTTATTTCGTGTTTTTTTCTTCTGAAAATTACACCCAACATTTGCGACTTCCAACGATTCTGGGACAAAATGGTGCAACATTTTGTCCGGCCACATTAAGATGCGATTAAGATGCGATTACGTACATCACCGTTATTTGCCATCTTGTGTAGAATTTAACTTTTCAATTAATTTGCCTTGTTAACTAAACATTTGGATTGGTATATCTGAATATCACGTTCAGTTTCTTCCAAGCGACACGTGAAGTATCAGAATTTTTAATTTTTTTAATTCTCTTGATGAATGATCAAGAATTTTTGGTACGTTAAACGTACATGAGCAATGCGAAAGAAGATCTTCTTCTCCGGTTTATTCTTGTGTTTTTTATCTTTTATCCTGTGAGATTAAGATCCAGCTTTGGTACCAACATTTAGAAGGGCTCCCCATTAGTAGTATGGTGGCTGGTTTTTGTGTGTTTGCCCATTTTATCGACATTATTCCTCCAAAAGCGACATTCTGGTACTAGTTGTCGTATCTTATCTTAATTCTTTATTCTTTCTCGAAGTGTAATGCCTTTTATTTGCTTCAGAGCCTTTTTTTAGTTGCTTTTATTTTTCTTTTTGTCTGTGATGTATTGGCTCATGTTTCAGCAACTCAAGTAAGCACTGATCTCGAATTTTGCTTTGTGTGCCTTTATTTTCTACCTGTTTTTATTGGATAATAGGATTATGTGTGGCTTATTTACAATCTTTTCTATTGGCAATTAATTTTACCTATAGGCGGCGCTACGATCTGTTTAGAAATGACCGCGCAGCCGGTAATATTTAAAAATAATGTCATAAGAGGTCCATAAGAATGCAAAAAAGGTCTCCCGCCTATATTTATTTTATAATATATCGCTAGAAGGCGTTTTTAATAATGTTCATTTTAAATTAAAGTATATAATAAATATTTGTTTCGGTTGTCGTAAATTATTAAGACGTTCAGAATAGCATGCGACACTAACGGATTTCTAGTGTACTAAAATTTGGACGTCCCGTGGTTAAAAATGTCACGTCAAAGTAAACGTTTTTAATGAATGTCGAAAATAATACGATGCGTCTATTAATACAATGTTTAAATGTAGCCACCGGCAGCCATATTAATGACCAATAGGATAAGACTTTTGTAGAACGAGGTAAACCAAATATTATTTTTTGTAAATACTTTCTGTTGATCCCATAATTTTCAAATCATTCAAAAACATATATATGTCACCAAAAAGATGTGTTATTGTCTTAAAAAAGTTTCATTTCATATCTGTTTTGATAACATTAACCTTCCAACACAACAAAACACCCTGAAGATAAATTACCGTTTATACAGTATTGATTGGGTCAGTAGGGGCAGTTTTCGCTATAAACGTCAGCTTTACTTAACAATCTAAACACATCATTGGCAATATGAGAAGCTGTCAACATGTTCATAAGAGATATATAACGATCAGATTGAGTAAATATTATCAAGTTAAATATTGTTTTAAGATAACTAGGTTAACAGTATTTCCACTCAATAAAATCAATTACTTATAATAACATTTAAGTAATTTATCGATCGTGTTAGTAATACAGAGAAAAATTATAAATTAAAATTGATTCAAACCATTTTGAAAAGCAAGAGCAAAAATTGACCAAGTAAATACAATTACACTTGAGAAATAATTTAGAGATTAAACAAAAACAATTTTTCATTTGTTTTCATTAATATTTATGGTCGTAAATCAGTTAAAGGATTACGAAGTTATGAACCGAACTATCATTAAATCCAAGTCACGCCATCTATCAATCAATCTACCAGTCCATTACTAAACTCGTTTGTCTTAATTACAATGGAAAAATTGAAGGTCCGCGTATTAACTTTTAACGAAAAAAAGTGACATCAAACACATTCGCAAATAAAGTACGAAAAGAAATCCGAAAGTAATAACTTTTATAAAAAAAAAATAAAAAAACAAGATTAAAAACAAAACGAATTTGTAAATCGTTTGAACGGAATTTATATGTACGCCGAAAAAAAAAACTGGTTTGTATCTTTCTGCTTTCGCTTTATTTCGCCTTACGTTTCCGCTTTGCATTTGAATTTATTACAACAAAGCGCATTTTTTACAATTTTACTTCTAAAGGGCGTGCTAAACTTTAACGTTTAGTACTTTTTATTATTTCTTAAACACTTCTTTCTTGAAAGAGTGGCGCGCAAACTTTTTTGCAAACAGCATTGTGTACACCCGCTTTAAACAATGATGGGATTTTTAACTAACTGCAAACTTTATGCAAACTACATTAATACGCCAACAAATCTATTTCATATGTTTGTATGAAAATTCTTTGTGCAAATTACAATCAGTACCGATAAAATGATTCAATATGTAATGGGAAATTAATGGAATAAATTAGTAATTACACATTGCAGCATTAGATTTTACTTGCACGTTTGAATTAGCAAACATGCTTCATTTAATTAATTAAATAATTATTATTATTTTAATTTTTCACGAATTGCCTTTTTTAATTTGATTTTACTTTAAAAATATTTTATTAATTAAACAAAATTTGCCTGCAGTTACCATTTAAAAATTCACGCTGGTAATTTTTTTTTAATTTGATTAAAATTGTAAAGTTTAATTAAATTAACTCACAAAAAACCTTTTATGGAGTGCAAAGATAATTTAAAAATATTGGTTAACACAATATATTTGTTTGTTTTCATTACAAACAAGTGTAACGGTGGCTATTTCTAATCACTAGTTTGGTTTTTCAGAACAATAAATAAACTATGAACAAGATGCAACTATCAAATAAATATATAGACTTATAACAAAATAACTAAGAAGTAAAGCGAAAAGATACTGCAGTATTTTTAGATGTATCTCAAGTTTGTGATAAGGTATGGCTTGTGGGATTGTGATATAAAACCTTGCCCAACCATACTACAAACCTATAAAATTCTACCTAACTGATAAGGACTTTTTCGTTAAACATGTAAATTAAAAAATCAATCTCTATCTTATCTTAACACTCGTCCTACAAGGAAAAATCGTAGGTCACCTCATGTACCTCCTACACACTGTCGACCTGCCAATTTCTAGGCTTACCAGGAAAGCGATAAGCACTTTTTCGTTAAACATGGAATTTACCAAACCAATCTCTATCCTATCTTAACATTCGTCCCACAAGGAAGAATCCTAGGTCACCTCATGTACCTCCTACACACTGTTGACCTACCAATTACCAGGCTTACCAGTGGGCATATTTGACGATGACACAGAAGTAGCAAGGAGAAACCTCAGGACAACAGAGTAGGTGTTTGCTTCTTCAATTTGTTGAAAGTTGCAAGTTTGTTAGCTTATGTACATTTTTATTAATGTGATTCCTTTAAAAATCGCCTCGTAATTGAGGTATTTTTGTGCAACTATAATCAAATTATGTGTGTTATTCCTCTTTTGTAGTAGTTTATATTAGGTCATTCCTTCCTTCATTGGTAGCATTATTGTAAGATACACTCTATAAATTTTGTACCTTACCCGGAAATTTTTTTGTTTCTTATAAAATGTTTATAATCATGTAAGTAATCAACGTGATCAAATAAATTTTGCAAAACTTCTAAATTATTAACATTAGCTCTCTTAAGGGATGTTAAAAATTGTTCCAGACAACATTATATTCTCTTTACGAACAAAATGTGTGGATCCAGGTATAAAAAAGACTGTAAGATCCCTATGTACACTGTAAGGCATTATAATCTACACAAAACCGGTTACAACTTTTAAAACTTTTTGAAACCCGTGAATACCTAAAGCATTATCCCGAACGACGACCTCCGCTTCACCACGTAAAGGAAACAAAACCATATTTTCCTACTCGTCATAAATTTAACATAATGAACTCCTGTTGCAGACAGTAGTTTCGATTATGAAACATTAATTACACCTCTCGTCGGTTCTAAGCCCTTTGCTCCTCAGAAATCCTACATAAAGACTGCATTAAATTTGATACAGTCCTAACACACCCCCCAACTACTAAAACACGTGACAAATACTACAGATTACACTTTATAAACTGCTTAATTCCTTTTAATTTGTATGCGTCAGGACTTAATTTTCTTCTGATGATAATTTAATTTTACGAGTGGAAATTACACCCTTAAAACACTTTTCTTGCAGGAAGTAAAATTAAATATAAATTATTTACGCATTTAAAATAAAAAAACCTTTATTAAAAATTCGTACCCCTAATTAGTCTATATTAATTTTAGGATTTTATAAGTAATCTTAAAAAAATACAAAAATTTTACAAAATATAAGCAGAAGGAATATTTAATGCGTTTAGTGGTAAATTTTTAGTTTCTATCCACTATCGTAGGGATTATGCACAAATATTCTCATTATTTTATATTTTAATTAAAAAAAATAGGCTAGTAAAAGTTTTAACCCTTTTCAACAATATTTTCCCCCATAAAAATAAAATGGTGCATGAAAAAGAAAAAAATTAAAAACTCAGTAATGTTACGACCTGTGTTGAATATTAAGCTTGTGGATTTACTGCGTTAATTATAATGTAAATTTAAGTCGCTCTGTGCAAAACTATTTATCATAAATTCATATATAATGCTGAGGTTTAATCTGCATTCAACAAAATTAATTATTATTTTTTATACTTGCGACATTTTGAGATGTAATAATTGAAGTAATTTGCATTCATTCTAAGATAAGCTCTAATTGCGCTAATTAATCCTCGACTTGAAAAAAATTATAATTAAAAGTGGTTTTAAAATGGAAGACATATATCCGTTGGTGGATGTGTTCTGAAATAAAAAGATTAGGTCTTGAGTTAAATGACTATTAGTAGTAAAAAGTTTTGTGTGGGTGAATGTGAGGAAAAAAAAAATGTCCCCGGAAGTTGCTATTTGTTGCGGGCGTGTAAGTAGCCTATAACTCAGGATCGAATCGCTCTTAATTCGTAGAGCGCGCTATCTATCAGAAGCAGCCGTGCACTATGTCTACATGTTGGCCTAATTCTATACGCCACAACACTTTTCAAGAAAATCCCAAAAAAATTGCTTCTCGTTTTGAAGACGGGATGCGTATAATTCTGCATGAAATTCATTTCAATTATTCATGTTAGTTTGAAAAGGCATCCAATGCGCTCAATAAACCTACAGATTGCGCGTCGGTTTTCTCTTACATGTACAAGGAGCGTGTTTAAGGAAGGGAAACCGATAAGCAATAAAAATATAATGGCGCTCTTAAAGTTTATTCCAGCGGTCGGACGCGAAATCTGAAAAGTCAATTTCTGATCATGCAAATGTAATAAAATTCAAATTACACCGAAGCTTTTCCGCAGAAAGAGAAAACTGGGCGAGATGTAAGAGAATTTCAAAACTAATTTGTTGGCCCAAATTTGCCGCAAGTAAACGTTCCGTTGGGGTTCTATTCTACAATGTACGACTCATTACTTCCCATTACAGTATTACTCGGAGGGCATAAGAATCGACCTCAGAACGCAAATTTTCCCCTTTTCTCAAACTGAAGAAAGGCTAGAGTACCAACAGACCTACGTCCGCGATTAAAGCTCCGATTTCAAATTTATTGTATCTCGTAAGAGGGACCAGTGTAGTGATTTTCCGCGCCATCCATCTTGTTGCAAAGCTATTTAGATTCTTTACGGCAGGCACTACCCTTTTATGCCATCTAGTTTCTATTATTCTTAATTCCCATACCATCCCTACATTATGCAAAGCTCTACATAAATACGCAGCGATTTAATTGAAAATTTATGGCTGAAATAAGCAGATCTGCAATGCAGAAAAAAAAGATCATTCGACTTCTGTTGCTTCCACTTTATTTATTACTTTATTCCAAAATAAATTTCTATTGCAAAATTTTTTTTACCGCTTTAAATATGTATTTAATTGAATTAACTTCAATTTTAATTTAAATAATACTTTTTTTTATTAATTTTCTATAAATAATACGAAAATATAAATATATTTTTGCATGCACATATTTTATTAATTTTTTTTTAATAGCGTACACAAAGTTAAATAAAATTGTATTGGGGATCTTTTGCGAAAAACTAAAAACATTTGCAAGAGTAAACTTCTACTTACAGTTGGCTGAGTTACATACGTAGAACTCCTGACATTTCAAAATTAAACTCAAATTGAAGTTTTCGCTTCAATTCATTGCTTAAATTTATATTTTATTATGCAATGTTTTAGATTTTTGATTTAAATATTTTACCTTATTGCAAGAAATAAAATAAAGAAAACGTGAAAATTTTCATACTTTTTGTGATTGAAAAAAGGAAATTTTAGGTAATTTTCGCTAATCTGACGTATTCTCTTCACACTACAGCACAGTGTTTCTAATCAACATGAGAAAGTTCTAATTTGTTTAAATTTTTGTTTATGAAGCTTTCTCGCCTTAAATTGTTATTTGTTAAACGACTAGTTATGCGGTAAAATTCCCGTGGGATGTTAGACTCCAATAATATCTGAGCTTCGTAAGCCAGGTTATGTGGTAGTCCCGCTTATCTTTCCTGTTGCTTTTTGTTTTCTTCTGTTGGCTTTTATATACCATTTGGTACATAGTTTTACAAATTTTAAGTTGTAGGGTTGTTATTGATTTTCAAAATTATACCGAGTTTCTTCTAATTTCATTTTTACCCCCTTTACCGCCACGTGCCTAACTAATCGATGGGTGCTGCAAAAAATTTACTTGCGGTTGGTTTTAAAAACGGGTGTTCAAATTGCTTACTTTTTTTGTTAGTATTTTTAGAGTAACTAAGTTGTGTGGAAGAAAGAATATAAAGTGTAATGGTACCTAGATAAAACAAAAATCTAGCTTGAAAACTACTTCCTCCTCGTCTTCTATCGTGTACTTACATGTAAGCTTGTGGCTTATATGACTTTTACTGTTCTACTGATGTTAATGTCCAGTCTTGTTAGTTTTCCCTGTTTTCTCTTTCTTTTGGTCTGTTATTCCTTGATGCTTTTGCTATGTTGTTGTTCTTTGTAACACGTATTTGTACCATTCTCCTCTTCTACGTCTAACATTTTAGTATGTTTTGGATTTGGCTTGCCAGTGGCACATATTTTTTTCTGGTTCGGTGAAGCTTTTTCTCTTATGTTATTCCCATTACTTTCATCTCTGCTGTTCTTATAATTTTCATGGTTTTTGAATTTTCAGCTCTGGTTACTGAAGCGTAAGTTATTATTAGTTTTACCACAATATGAAACAAATCTACACCTTCCTACAAATAAGATCTTTTAGACACCCTGACACAAGCGTCGCAATTATTGTTTGTCACCCTTTTTGTTTTTGTAGATTAACGTAGTTGCTGATGTTCACTTCTGACACAAGCGTCGCAATTATTGTTTGTCGCCCTTTTTTTGTAGATTGCCGTAGTTGCTGAAGTTCACTCCTAAATAAATAAACTTGCGTGATGACCGTTCACTCCAATTTCAACTTGCATCTGATGGGTATATCTTAATGTAATCAGTGTTTTTTGTATGTTAATCTGCATATCTTTAGACCGTTGATTATATGCGTGTAGTAATCGCAGTGTATTGTCTTCAAATTCAGATAAAAAGATTATATCATCTGCCTAGCATATTACTCGGAACAACTTTCTTTCTATTGTACATCCTCTTTTTTGGTGAGGCTTCTACAATTTCAATTATAATTAAACTGAATACTATCACTCATTTTTATCTGGATCGA
>JARJDX010110865.1:0-21247 GCA_030264735.1 Gymnusa sp. GC000175 | reverse complement strand
TTCATATCAAGTTGCAGAGACGTAATGTCATTTGATCATCTGACAATAAATGAAATAGGGTTAACTACCCGTCAAAAGTGATAGACGTCTATAATTGAATTTTTATTGCCAACATACATTTTAACATCTTTAAATATGAACATTTCTTTACATTTCAAATTAGTAAATGAAAGTCGTGTGGTGACCACACCTCCATTTTTTTCCGCACAATCAGAATCTGCAATAAAAAGGTTTCTATTTGCCCCTTTAAATTTCTAATTGGGAATCCGCGCTTTTTATTGTGTGAAAAAAGTACATCAATTTTATTAGGAATTTTTTTTTGTAATTACCTCAGGTGGCGCTGTAATCACAGGAAAAACAAATCTTACAATGTGATTATAGCGCCACCTACGATAATTACAAAAAATGTTTTAACTAAAAGTTTTATAATTTTATCTAAAAAATCTGAATAATAAAAACTGTGGGTTTCTATTTAAAATTTTAAAGTTTTCCACTTTTTACCCACAAAGAGTGGAAGTACAAGCATAATTTTAACATTATTAAATAGCTCTTAAAAAAATATTAAGCATACATATTTTGTTTTTTTTAATGGGAGGTGTATTTCTAGAGATATTTGATTGTTTCCAGACTCTTTTCCACCCTGTACCTTTTTCTTTTATAGCATACACTGTATGATTGTAATTTACACATAAATTTAAAGAATAAAATTGTCAAATAATGCAATTTTATATGGTTAATAAAAAAATTAGTGGTTGACATGTTGACAAGTATTTTAATTTACTTGCTGAAGGTTTTGGCACCCCCTCCCCCACCTTAAAATTTGTGGGTAACTGCAAGGTTACTAGATCTGAATTTGTCACAAGAGGCAAATAGGAATTTGACATTTATTTCTATAAATTCAGATAATTATCAAATTCCTATTTGTCTCTTGTGACATTGCATATGTAGGGATTGAGACAACCTGTACAAATAAAAATTCAGTTCTACTAACCTTGGCATAAGTGGTCTAAGGGCCCCAGAAGAACTTATATACTGATGACTTACAGGTATAAATATTAAGTTTGTGCACATAAAGACACTTAATAAAATTTTTCAAAACATACTGACCTGAATATATAAAAACCAAGAAATAGATGAGTTCCTCTTCGAAGCAAAGAGAAATGTTCTGTAAAACAGGAAGTTGCTCATCCTATCATTGGGCCTGATGATACTTTTTTTATTAAAAAAATTCCCACTAATTTATTTTATTTCAATGTACAATTTTTTGTATAAATAAAATAAAATATATTTGTACAGGGGTTAATGCCAATTTACCTAAATATTATCAAAACCGGGGAAAGCCCTTTTGATAAAGGCAATTTTGAATTATGGAAGAATCAATTTTTGAAAACCAATCTAAACCTGTGAAAAAATTATAGATTTAGAACGAACCAAATGCTTTTATATTTGTTTAGACTAATATAATAAAAGAAAATTTAAACATTGAATTTTCAATTCATTGACACAAATAAATATTTTATATAATTTCAGTAAACCTTGAGTATTTTTTTTATGTAATATTGTTTTAGCTGCAAGTCATGTACAAATTAATAATTTTACAAATAAATTATATTTACACAAATTAAAAACAATCACATTAGTAACACTTTTCTAATGATGCAGCTTTAATTGAAAACATAATATGAAATACTGTCGTTTGAATAATATGTTAGATAATTTAAAGCCAGTAGAAAAGTATAGAAAGCAAAATTATTTATACACTAACAGAACAATATTAATTCTTATTTGTAGGATACTATTTATAATACAAAAAAAGTCTATTCATTTTAAAGTTAGAATGCGCGTAAACAATTGTAAACAAGATTGGCGTGGACACTTCGACAAACGATTTGTCGTTACTTGGATGCGCACTCCATATTTAAAATTAATGTGCTGTAGTATAAATTTAGGCACGATTTTACAAAAAACAAAATTTAGATTTAATTTAAAGTAAATGTTGTTGTTGCAACTAATTAATAAAAAAAAATATTGAAACAATCTGTTAAAGTTAGATCATATGATCAACAATCCGATATGTGATTTTTAGCATAACACCTCTTGTGAATCATTACTTGCTTTTTTTACTGGCTTTGTGTGCGCCATAATAAATTTGGCATTGATTTATATTATTTAAACATCTATTCCAAATATAAATACATTTTCAAATATGTACATCTAAAGTAATTAAAAACTATAATTTATTACTTGGTATATGCACTAGGTAACCACAACTGCACATAAATATGGATTTTTATGTTTCTTTTTTTGATAATAAAACTGTCGACAATATTTACAAGTATTTAAATAATTAAAGGTAACCATTATTAGTTTTGTTATTACGATCACAAAAAAAATATATACATCTATGGAATATGGTCATTGCTAATTTGATAAATAAAAAATGAACCAATATCTGTAACACAATAATTATCCAAAATTGGGTATCACAAAAATATTTTCATACTTTCGTAATGATATTTGCTTAAATTTATACATTTTGGAATGCTTTGATCTTTTTTTATAATTATTTAGGTTATTTACTATTTTATTTAAGCAAATATCTTAAAGCATTCTTAGTATTTACATAATTTGCCTTGTGAGCAATGCTAAAGGGCAACAATTACTTTGCTTTTAAAGAAAAATTAAATTTGGGCACAGACCTTTACCTAAATGGCACATAACTTCTTTGAAAATACATTCTACTGCCCCACAAGCATTTATTTACTTTTTAATTATAAAAACTATTATCCCTCAAAATCATTCAATCTAAATTACCTCAGTACAAAAAGGGAATTCAAAATGAACATGAATTTTTTAAATCGCAGTCAATTATATTTCCAAATTATATTTTTTGGTGTAAATATTTTGAGGATCATGTTCTGCAAAATAATTTTATAAATTTTAATTGCCTACGTAAATTATTTTAGGACTCAACACTCATAGTAATTACACCCAAAAAACAATTTATATAAATGTCAGTTGAAAATCAGTCACAATCTGGCAAGTTTAAGGATAATTTCTGGAAAAGAATCACTCACATTTCATGTGATGTTCTTAAAATATTTTCAGATTGTTTATAAAACCTTTAAAAAGAATTTAATACGGATCTTTTCAAAAACTTGGTTTAAACATCTGAAAAGACATAAAAAAAAATAAAAAAGAAAATTTGAATATATAAAATATATAAAAACAGAGAGCATGCAAAATTTACCAAAGAAAACTTAAAAAGGAAAATAATAAGAGTAAGTAGAAAAATCATTCATAAAATCCAACAAATAAAACCAAATAAGTAAGGAACAAAAACAACTGAAGATGTTTGGCGCCCGAGGGACAACGCCTTATGAAACGGATTCATGCGCTGTCTGTGAGAAGTCATTCTGTATGACTTTCGTATGGGATTTTAAAACATTTTATGCGAAAATGGGTGCACATTTCTTGAACCTGAAAATAAAAACATGTATTTAAATAGTATATTTAGTTTTGGGTAAAAGTTGGCAATATAGAGAGAGAATATCTATTACAAATTTTTTTTATGGAAATATTTTAAAATGTTAGGGAGGGAGGTCAGCATCGCGGTTCTTGCGCTTAATTTATAATGTACCTTTATTGGACTCAAAAAACAGGTTTAAATTATGCAAAGCGTTTTTTGAAAATTTTCTTTATGAAATACGCTGCACTATTCATGATTGTCCACAGCGATATCTCTTAAACCTGATTAGTGATACATATGATAAATAGGAAATTTTGTGGTGATATTTTCAATAGTTTTTGAAAAACCTTGCCACATTTTTAAATTTTGGTCAATTCTTGTTGAGGGACCCTAAATGGTGTATTTTGAGTAAAATTTGTTTTTATGAAATAATACTTTATGTTTACAGAAACGATATTGTTTAGTCGCATTATTAAAATTAAAAGTTTAACTATATGTAATTTTTTTTTAAATCAAGTTAAAAGAGACCAAATTCCTAAAAATAACTAGTTTTTGGTAATCAGGAACCCCAAATTAGGGTGGAAATGTGTGTTAAAAGATTTCTAAAAACTGACCATTTCAAAAACCAAAATTTTCATTTATTCAGGCTCAATAGGCCCAGAGCCGCATTTGGGGAGCAGAAAATTTTCAACAATAACACGCTTACTTAAAAATTTAGAATTAATTTAAACTACTTCTTTGAGAAGAGAACACTGCATTGGAGAAGTCTATAGGAGGCGAAACTTTAAATTCGGCATAGGATACGTCGATGATTAGTTCTTAATCTAAATGGTCATATTTTGGCATAGATTAAATTTTTACCACCGTGTGGTGGCGCAGAAGAGAGAATTTTAAATTGCCAAAAAATTATAAAAATTTTGTTATTTTTTAACAGACCTATGATCTTGAAATATAGCCAGTCACAAAAAAGAAGGACTAAGCTGTTCTATTTAAAAAAAATCTATGATTCTAGAGCCTAGCCTAAACTTTAAAATGAATTCTATGAATTTACTTTCATTACAAATGGTAAAGATGCGAAAAGACAGTTTGTGTATTTTTATATAAAGATGTAAACAACTATAATAATTCACATTTTTTTAATTCAAAATATGAAAAAAAGCTTACCACAGATGATCCATAATGAATATGTGTTAAAAGTGCAATAATGCAAAGCACATATGTTGATGTTAATTGTACCATTGGATTTGCTACTGAAAGACATATGACTACAACAATTGTGGTAGGTGTTAATAACCAATTGTATAAATCACATCTAGTGTTACTCATTTGGGCCACAATTAGTCGACACTAAAATAAAAGAATTTTTTTACAATAAATAATTTAATTGGGGTAATAATAATATAGGATGTAATCATGTAATGAACAATTCAGTAATTTATTAAAAATAGGATTGCCACACTTTTCAATTAATCTGGTTTTATAAAATTTTTAAAAACATTATGCAATTGTCTAGTTTGCGAAGTAAAAGATTTTTATAGAAAAAGAAAAAATGCAGTCGTTACATTAAAAACCATTATCCTTACTTTGGCTTCTTAAAATTGCCTTGACGTAATTTGCGATTTACTTTTAATAATTTGCGTTACTTTAAATATTATTTTATTGAAAGTTTTGCTATAAAGGTGCATACTTTTGATACATTTTTGAATTCAGAAAAATAAGAACTATCCAAATAAAATTTAAAAAATGGGAAATGCCTTTTAAAATTAAACAAATGGTTATCGCTACGCGCAAAGAGTTAATATTACAAAAAATTGCCGGGTTTTGGTGTCCACCCTGTATAAATAATGGCTATCGCTACGCGCAAATAGTTAATATTACAAAAAATTGCCGGGTTTTGGTCTCCACCCTGTATAAATATATATTTTGCAACGTGGTTAAAAGAATTGCTTTGGGTTTAAATTCCCTCTCTCAAAAACAGTGGCTATACTATACACCTTTACTTTTTCTAGAAAAGAAAGTGCTGCAATAGGGATATTTGTTGTATACAGGGTGCGGCATTTAACCTGTACAAGTAAAATATCTTGAAAATTACACATGGAATGACAAAATGTTTTAAACAAAAGTTTGAGGATACGGAGGAAGACATTTAATTCCATCAATATCAGTATGCCTACCGGAATTTTTTATTGTAGATTCAGATTCTACTGTAAAAAATACATAACTTTTACTTGAACCTCTTTCATCTTAGTTGGCGCTGTAAATATGGAAAGAAAATATCGCAAGATTTGTTATTTCTGCGGTTACATCGTCACCTACGATGATTACAAAAAAATTTATTAGTAAAATTTATGTATTTTTTCGCAAAATCCAAATCAACTTTAAGCTTAAACTTTCAGAGATTATGCTGTAATATAGCATCCTCTACTCCTCTCTTTAGAAAACGAAAACTTTAAATTTCCAAATGAGAATCGCACTTTTTTTTGCAGATTTGAATTTTGCATCATTGAAGAGCGCTCTTGACATCATTGTACACATTTTTTGAAATTTTTAAAATGGTATTGTATTTCTCGAAATTATGGCAAGGGTTGTTTTTCTACGATTACAGCGCCATCGAAAAAAATATTTAAGGTAAAAGTTACGTATTTTTTTCAGTAGTATCTAGTTCTGCAATAAAAATGGGGTTTCTATTTGAATTATGAAAATTGACCCTTGGTCCTCCCACAAGGGGAAGGCTACATTTTATTATAATTGAATGGCTCTCTTAAACCACATGTTTTTTAGGTCTTTTATTTGGCTATGCATTTTTCGAGATTTTTGACAGTTTCCAAACTTTTTGTTTTTATCTTAATTGAAGGCTTAAGATATTAATTAAAGAGTGAGGACTGAATGAAAGTCTTATCACCCTATGATTTATCTTGTACAAAAATTTCGTTATTATTTTTATCATTTCACAGGTATCCAATGATTGTTTAAGACAGATTTTATTTTTGTTTGTGCAAGGCATATTTGATTTAAGCCTTATCTTAGTTAAACCTTTGCTTAACTACGCTCTGCTAAGCCACCATTATTGAATAAGGCCATTGAATATTTGCATCTTAGGCTAAAATTATGCAATGCTTAATTACTAACCTAGTAATTACTGCAGTAATAACCGCTTTAAATGGTTTATCAATTTAATATCTGGAAATTTGTATAAATGAACGAATTTAGTTGGTAATAAAAGCTTCATAATTTTAAATGTTTGTTTAATTCTTCCAAATTATGCTTTTCTCGGGAAAATATTATTTTATTTCAAAATTTACTATCAGATTAAACTTAAAACAAAAATAAAATGTACTCAGTAAGTGAATAATTAAAAAAAACTGTCATCTGTCAATCCTTATAATAATATACTACTGATATAAAATAATTAAATAAATTTGAAATGAAACTTACACAAATGTTGGAAAATATTGTTCCTGTTAATAAAAATAATACTCTAGGATCATTTTCCAAAATAAATGGTGCCTTTAGAACCCATAATGTTGTCAAAAAGAAAAATATTAACATAGACACTAAAGGTCTAGACGCTTCTGTAAACGACCTCATATAACCTGTTTTATCTCTGTAGGATTTGTACATATTGTAGAAAACCATTGGAATATTAGCAAGAATAGAAGATGCATAGAGCAAAATTTCAAATAGTACCCCAGCTGTCATTCCACCTGGTAAAGTAAATTGCCAGATTTGATACCCAAATATCTGCAATAAAAAAATTAATTGATAATTTCTAATTATCTCTTATTTTTGTTCAATTTACCCCTGCCATGAAAAAGGTGAATATAGTGCACCACATAGAGAAATCATACCCCCATGGCAAGAATAACAATCCAGTATTATATTTTTCCCAGTGAGTTAAATAAAAATGAATTAGGACATTCCAAATAATAAAAAACATTCGTAACGCATTTATGCTATGAACATCACTACGCCCAAATATGGAAAACATAGTCACTGGAATTATAGCTGCTGTGTAGGAATCTAACCCATGGTCAAATAATTCTCCTAAAGGACCACTAGTCCCTGTGCGTCTAGCTTGCTTTCCATCAATTCCATCTGTAAATTATTTGCTATTTTATTTTAGAAAAATATACTTCTGTTCATTATCACACCTCTTAGTTGTTATGACATATTTTTAAAATTAAATTTCAATTCTTTATTTTTTTTTAAACTTACACTAAAAGCAATTTAAATTTCAGTCATACTTTAAATTAAATATTATTATTTAATTATCTACCCTTTATGATCCAATATAAATTTTAAAAATTAAATTAAAAAATAATCAGAAAAATCAATTGTTGCAATAATTTTGAACAAGAGAATGCAGCTATAATTAAATTGAATTTTATTATTATATATATATTTTAATTATTGTAATTTCTTAATTTACTGGATATTTATTAAAACAATAAACTTATTTATAAATCTATGTAGGTTGTGTAAACAATAAGTTTAGTATTGATTGTAAAAAAATCCTGATATCAGCTTTATCTTACCTAAAGTATATGCAAGGAAGAGAAAAATTGAAGATGACATAAATACCCAATCAGGAATCGGCGGAACATCAGGCCTATCTCTTGCATTTGCATAAAATTCGTAGTCATAATAACTAAGTAATAAAAAAGTGGCACATGTAAATAAAAATCCACTAAATGTCAATAAATTAGGTGCAATCCATCTTGGACAAATCTGAAATGATTAATGATGGTTAATAGATATTTTATCATATACCTTTTGCAAATATATTTTAATGTTTTGACAATGAAATGAATGAAAACAGGCTTACACATAATCATGATCATATTTTAATGATTTATTTCAAAACGTAAACAATTTATAGATAAAAAATTATAATTATCTTATTCTGGTGACATTAAAGGTTACAGCTACTCTGAGAATGTGATAAAAAAATATGTATTACTTACCAATATTACTTTATTCCAAAATGGGTGCATAACATATTTACTAAGAGGACTAGTATCTTTGCAACTATACTGAAATGGAAATAAAAATGTTAAAATAAAGCTTAATCGATGAAATATAGTATTATTTATGCAAAACAGAATATGTTATACCTCAAATTCATTTAAAATAGAGATTTTGTTTATTTTTTTTATGGCATATAAACAATAATATCAATTTAGCAACAAGAAAAATATGTATTAATATTTATTAATAATTTAAAATATGATTAAATCAATTATGACGTATCATTTTATTTTAATCAAATTTATCAATAGTTAATTTTTATATTATACAGGGTTCCCACACCAAGAGAATAACTATTAAAAATTAAGTGGGTTTCAAAGACACATATTTTTGGTTCCATTAATAAATCATTTGGGACATTTTGAATACCATGAATTGAATTTATTAGTAACTTTATTAACTTAACATCCTCTTCGTCTTAAGCCTTCAATCTTTCCATAAACAAACATCCCTCTACAGTTATTAAGACTATACGAAAATCAAGTAAATTGTGGTACTAAATGATTCAAGTACACTAATGCCCTTCTAGAGTTATCAAGACAATAAGGATTTTACGAAAACTGTGGGACTAAAAATGTAATATTCAAGATATTTAAAATAAAACTGTAAATTTAATAAGTATTTTGAACAAAAGTTTAAAAAATCAAGTGAAAAATGCGAAAAATCCGGTAAACCATTCCTTGTTATTAGCTACTCAAAATTAGGATACAAATGTGTGTTCTTATATGATTTATAAAAACTCAACTTTTTTGACTCAAAAACCAAAATGTTCATTTTTACAAACCTTATATATTCTTTCTTTTTTAACCAAAAAACGAGTAGTAAAATGTGTCAGTTTCAGGGGATTTCAATAATCTTTGTTACTTTTCGAGATAACACGAAATCAGAAACGAAAAATTGCTAAAATCGCCACCTTCTTAAAATAGCAATTTTGGAAATGGGAGAAATAAAAATGTTCTCAAATCGGAAAACAGACTTTATATTAGTAATCTGCACCCTCATCTTGTGGGAAAAAAACGTTATTTTAAGCGATTTTTAATTTTCACTATTTTTAACCTTGGAGAAAAAAGTAAAAGTTTTGTTTCTGTTTTTCGTCGTGGTAAAGACCGAAACTCTATCTTAATTCTGCTGCCGAGGAGCTCATTTTGTAACTAAAACTATCTATTTTAATGCAGTGAGTGGGTCGCGACAAAAATTTTACCCAAAAAAGGGGTTGTAAAAGTAAATAGTTTGCGCATCACTGTTCAAGAGGTTATTGCAGGAATATTAAAGAAGGCCTTAAGTGCCTCTTAATTTGGGATTCCAAACCGCCTTGGAACAGATAAAGATGAGATAAATGTACTGTTACAGCCAGCAATGTTTAGAATTGAATCAGAAAGAACTCGTCTACTTCATAGATTCCAAAAAAGCATTTGACAAAGTGAACAACTACTTAGACTACCCAAACAAAACGATTACAGAGACATAAAAATCATTTCTACTGTTTATTGGATGCAAACACTCTACTAAAAGTCAAAACTGAAATTACGTAGGTTTTGAGGTGGTATGATAAGGTTATGTCCTATCCCCACTACTATTATTTTGTAGCTACTTAGACTACCCAAACAAAACGATTACAGAGACATAAAAATCATTTCTACTGTTTATTAGAAGCAAACACTCTACTAAAAGTCAAAACTGAAATTACGTAGGTTTTGAGGTGGTATAATAAGGTTATGTCCTATCCCCACTACTATTATTTTGTAGCTACTTTTATGGAATTTCTAAGTGAGAATTGGCTGGCGTCATCATAATCGGACAACAAATAAGCAATATACGCTATACTGATCACACTTTAATAATGGCACATAACATGGCAGATCACCAAGATTATAAGAAAAAATATATGGTGTCTACAAAGCGTTTTTCTGCATTTCATATGTGGTGTTTACAAATGAATTGAAATGATCTTCCATCAGGGTCGACAAAAAGTCTGGAAACGGACAAATATTTCAAAAAATATGCGTCCCATAATTAAGTAAAGGTGTAAACTTTGAAATTTCAAAATGGAAACCCCCATTTTTGTCGCAAATTCAGATTCTACAGATAAAAATATAAAATTACAGGGAAAAATTATCACAAGCACAAGATATAGTTTACCTGCGATTACAGCGCCGCCTACGGTGATTACAAAGTAGTGTTTCTAGTAAAGTTTATTATTTCTTTCTGCATCATCCAAATTTGCAATAAAAAGTGGGAACTTTATATTTTAAAACGAAAACCTCCACTTTTTGTTGCAGATTCGGATTGTGCAGAACGGCACATTTTTTGTAATCAACTTTGGTGATGCTGTAATGACAGAAAAAAACAAATCTCGCAAAAATATTTTCCTGCAATTACAGAGCCACCTAAGATGATTACAAAAAACTGTTTCAAGTACAAGATATGTATTTTTTACCGTAGAATCTAAATCTGCAATAAAAAAATGGGGGTTCTCATTTAAAATTTCAAGTTAGGAAACCTAAGAGTGTGGTTTGGCTAAACCTCTATAGTTCAAATTAAGACTCTGTGTTAAATAATAACTGAATTGCCAGTGCAATTTAACCTTTAGTTTTGTAGAAAAAGAAACTAAAAGAAGAAGTTCCACAAGCAGGTGAAGAATTTTTTTTTGATGTTTTCAGCCTAGGTGGAAACATATTGATGAGCCAAATTATGTTTTCAAATAATGCTTTTAAAAATAATGTTTCTGTAATTCAGAACTCTGTGTTTTCCAGTCTATTCTCTTTAGGACAACTTTTTTACAGTTTTTGTGCCAATTTTCTTGATTTCATAATCAGCTGATTAGGTTTGTTCAAATACTTCCTTCACGCCGTTTTTCCAGTTTGCTCTGGGTCTTGATATCCCCTTTCAAAATTTGGACGCGATTCAAGCTAAGCGATACGCCCTCTGGCGGGGAAAAATGTACCACCCCATGATGGGTACTTTACTTTATTTATATGTGTTTACATATTTAAACGATACTTACAAATTCACCAAATATATGAAAACATCTAGAAAACGGCCCAGCCACACAAAATAAACATCGAGTTACTATTATTATAATCTGTCATAACCTTATTTTACCCACCATGTGCAATAAAATATGGCGGGAAAAATTTATTTGAATCGCCAATTCCTATTACTTTACTTGCAAAACTACCAAAACAACAAAATTTATTTATTCTTCAATTAAGTTCTTCAAATATTATATCTATTTTCCACATCTTGTAGTCTTCCACCTTGGTTCAAATATTTTTCTTAATATTCTCTTTTCAGATAACTTTCGGAGTTTTTCATCAGTTCCTTTACATGCACATGTTTCAAAGGACTTAGTTATGTTGATCTGAAGATCATTTTGGATGGGAGAACCTTTTATGCTTATAGGTTATTTCAGATTTTTACTTCTTTTATGCGGTTTAATTATTTGTAGCCTAAGTATGAAAATTCCTACACCTCATCAAGTGTTTCTATTTATTTGTAGTCAATCAATTTAAAACAACTGCAGAGATAACAGGGATACAAACATCCATCTGAGATTAGAAAAATAAATAAAACTAAACATGAATAAATACTGTAACAGCCAAGCGATATCATTGTACCCGGCCACAAATTCTACTTAGTCATGGCCCGTACTGATCAGAAAAAACGTTGCCCATCCGTGCCTAAAGTGTATGGAGTCATGAAGAGCACTTGATGACTACAGGCTGCGACTTGTTCTTTAAAACAGGCATAGACTATTTACTTATCTATATACTATATATCTTAAGATTATAATTGAAGTCTATGTAACAGGATATGATTGAATATTTGTTTATGTAAATAACTTTTTTAGCCTCATTTGTTGTTGGCCATTTCACCAATTTCGGGCTTTAACAATAACACAGATGCTCATGATAAATCACATAAGCTTGGACATTGTGTATATTGATGTAATGTAATAAAATGTTTTGATTAAATCTAAACTTTTCAAGAGCTGAAAACTTGGACACCATGTATATTATAAATAATACACTTTTCTAATAAGTGAAATAAATTTTCCATAAACAGAACTATTTTATTAAATTAGGTTGATCCGGATGTATTTAAAAAGGTCATAAACCAACATGATAAGAACTCAATTAAAATTTTGTTCTTGTATTAATCTTTTAACATAAATAAAATAGTACACATTTTAAATTATAAATGAACAATTTGTAATTCAGTTTTACTGGAATGACTTGATACAATTCAGGTCCACCTATATAATCTTAAAACAATGACTCAAAGGTCAATAAATAATAATACAGAAGAGTTTATAATTAATTTTGTTAAATATAAGAAATAAAGTTTACTCTATGAAAATGTGATAAAACTTACATAAAATATGATAAGAAAATTTAAAATTTTGTTGTTATCGTTTAAAATATGTAAAAATTTTATATTTCTAAGGTTTACATGTTTTTTACTATTAATTATCATAAAACTGGTTTAATAACTGTTAAAGGCAAATTGTGGCCAAATACTTTGATTCTTCAATTTTGCATATCAGAACAAGCTATTTATAAAGATCATATAAACTTAATTTTTTTTCATTAAAAACATGAGTTTCATATCAATTAAAAACAAATGAATGTAAAAAAACAAATGAACTTGATAGCAATTTACCATCAAGTTCATTTGCTTGATATGTTTTTTTAGCTTAATAGTCGATGTATAATACCATTTGTCCAGAAACATTAAAATTTTTATTTGGACACCTAAACAGCAAAATTTTAACAGTTTTCATGAAATAAAGACTGAATAGTTGTATCAAATCTTTAGTCAAGATGCCTTTGCTATTTATAAAAATTACAACTTAAGTTATGAAATTAATGTTATTTTTGATTTATCTTTCTTACCTTGTAATTTTCAAAACCAACTAAATGGTCTTTGGTTAAGTATTCTTTATTCATGATTGTAGTGTTAAACCAATCAGTTACACTTTTCACGCTACTTGTTAATAACCACGCTGTTCCTTTTTAAAATTACATAAATTTTTTGTTTACTATTTCTTATCAGAATTCGAACCAATTTTGCAATAAATTTTATTCCGGCTTTTATAAACTGGCATGTATTACGCCATGTTGAAATATATTTTCAATGTTTATAGTTTGACAGATCGTGGTCATGGCTACTCGACAACTAGGCAATAATTTATCTACCACTCGATAGAGGGATAAAGTTTTTAAATATTTTTGTAACTTAGGCCACACTAAAGACAGACAATTTTAAAAATGTACATATACAGGACGCCTCGAAAATAAGTGGGCATGCTTTAACCATAGATTCAAAATTTAATGCAACCTAACTATATACAAATCCGTCTGGTTTAGCAAAATCCAGAATGGTTCTCTGCGAAATTGAGCATTAACTCTAGTGCTATAGACATAGTAATTTACTATGGATAAACGATAATTATAAGTTCGTTTAATTTGATTTTCTGTTCTAGATTTTATAAAAAAATTCTTTTAATTCGATTTGCTTGGTAATTGGATGCTGTTGTTGAAAAGACAGCTGTAAGACTGTTTTAATGTTATTGCTTAGTGACCATAATTGGTTGATAGTTGTCATTGTATTTTTTTTATGTAATTTTTCTCTTATAATTATATTCAATTTAATTAGTGAAAAATAATTATTTAGGTCTGCAGCTGTTAATTAAAGAACATCAACAAAAAAAAGTAAATATATTACTTTGAGCGTGGAAAATTAAAAACGGCAAAACGCAGTTTAGAAAATAGATAGAAGGTTTACTCAAAAAAATCTATCAATTAGAATTTTTCCACCAAATCTTACATCAATTTTACAGGATATGGTATGGGTATCATAAGGACCACTAGGGTTTGCATGCAATAGTTTAAAATATATTTAAGTTAATCTATTAAAACAAACAATAATTGCAATCAACATTATCTTAAAAGGTTTGAATACAAAACCAACCAAAAAGTCCAATAATAATTCAAAATTGTTTCCATAAAGCTGGATTAGTTGATTCATATTTTGAAGAAGAGAATAACCTACCATTACAACAATTTGTAGAAGCTGAACTTAAATATGAAGCGTTAGGAGTTGCAATACCTAAAATTATAATTGAAACCTTCAAAGATTTTGTCGACATAGATGAGAACGTAATGGTGGGAGTATAGACCAAGATGATGATGACAAACAACACCAAGGTGAAATTAATAGTACGCTATACTGGAATGTGGACAAAATGTAATTTTTTTTCAGATCAAAACGGAATATTTGCTAACCATTTTTATACCACGATTTATATGTAATTTTATCAACGTGGGAAATAATTCACAACTTGTTGACAAACAATTAGAAAGAACTTCATAATTATAATTATAAATTTTATTTTGTATTAAAAAAACAAATCATAAAAAGGCAAAAACGAAAATATTAAAATTTTATTATTATGATAATTATTTCATATATCACTGTCCTTTCCAATCATATTTTTGCTCACTGTGAATTTTTTTAGGCAGTTCAGAGTCAGAATTCAAAATTTAATAAAAGTCCCTCCATATTAAATAAAACACATACTGAACGAGTAGTAAAAGGTTACTGCATGGAATTGAATTATTATCAAAATGTTCAAAAATTTCTTGCCACCTTTTCACTGAGACGGAGCTATCTTCTCTCCACTTAGACAACACTTCATTACTTAAATAGTTCATTAGTTACAATATTTCTGAATGCGGGGCATGCGGGACAATTATTAAGTTTCCGGGATGATTTTAGGTATCAAAAGTAAAGCGCAACATGTGTCGCTGCTAATCCGGGACTGTCCCGTCTAATCCGGGACGGTTGGTATTCTTACTTGAAAGCAGAAGTTTATAAATGATTTATGCAAAAGGTAAAACTTGGAAATAGAAAATATTCTGTTTAACAAACAGAAGTTGGACAATATTATAGAAAGTTTTCAAAGTCAATAAAAGACAAGCATTGCAGTGGGTTCAGAATGCAAGAAGTTTTGGATTTTATCTGTTGTCCTATAAGGTTTGTCGCAAAGCTAAAAACATGTTCTACTAAAAAAACAAGCTTTTTAAAAGCCTTTTCATGTGATAATAAAAGTTGAGCCTGGGATATTTGAACCTAATCTAGGTGCTCTGCCATTGCACCACTGGTCTGTTATATATTTATATTTTAAACGTTTTAGAATTTAAAACAATTTTGCGAAGAAGCTACTGAAAAGTTAGGTTTAGCTAGTTTCCAATGTACTCCTGGTACATTCAAATACTTCAAGGACATTTTTGTTAGGATTCCTCGGAAAGCTTTAGAATATTAAAATATCCATTTTGATGGGTACAGGCAAGCTGTTAGGACAATACTGACAATTTGGAATGGTCGTGTAGGGTCAAAAAATATTGAATGATATTGAAACAAATACTGACAGTATTACTGATCGTTTAGGCTCTGCTCTTTAGTATTTTTTTTTAGGATTTCTATATCAGATCAGAATAAAATGTTTGGGAATCTATTTGATGAAATTTTGCTAATAAAGCAAATAAAATATTCTACAACCCAAATAAACAGTGGGAAAGGTATCAAATGGTAATAAAATTAAAGATGATCTATTCTAAATAGGGAATAGGGTCTAAAAGGGGCAACTTTTTGTGTAAAAGACTGGAAGAACCTAAAGTCACCACACCACCATTAACCTCACTCACGCACAATTTTATAGAAACATCTGGATAGATCAACATCAAGTATGAAATAAGACTGAAACAAATACAAGTACATACTTCCAAACATAAATATTTTAAATGTACACAATATTTTATGGCAGGACGTCAATATATTTTTTGGAAAGTATATTGGGTTGCATAGCTTAAAGGTTTGAAATAAATAAAAAATAAATAGTAAATGAAAATTATGTATAAAAAATAAAAGGAAATATAAGTAAATCAGTCGCTGATACTACAATTATAAAATTTCTTACTGATTTTTGAAGTGCTATTTCTCCTTCATGTATTTCTGCATTTAGGTTACTTTTTTAGTTGTCCCGATTTGGCATTATTAAAATCTGATCAGTCACCTTACTTAAAAGTTAATTACATTAATATTATTAACATTCAACTACTTTAGTTTAACATGCCTAAAAAATATTGTTTGGGTCGTTTGGGATTTTCCTAAGTGTGACAGGAAAGTAACAGTCTCAATTACATTTAATATAACTGCATTTCTTCAATTTTAATCTGATTAATTAGGTTCAAATATTGGTTTTATTAAGTAAAACAGGATGTTCCGGTGCTAAATGATTAAATGTGATCTAAGATACATTAATGAGAAAGGAGTGTGCACATTCCATATAACACTTTTACCTTGTAAAAAATTTAGAGATGCCTAAAACTGCTGCTGGTTTATGAAAAACATATAATATACAAAAAAATTGATGAAATGATGAAAAAAATAACTTGTGTGTATTTTTATTAATACAGAGAAAAGATACATTATTGGCACTGTTGAAAAAAATATATTTTATATCAGAATAATTACAATAAAAACAAATGGAATAATACTTATATAACAAAGTCTTAAACAATATATATTCATATGTATACGCCACGAACACTAAAACGTTTCAAACGTTTTCGGAGAGAGCGTCTTCATTATCAAAGTAGATTAGATCACAACACATACAATGTCAATGAACAGCATATATTCTTAAAGAATATATGATAAGATCACTTTTTATCGTCTAGTTTACCTTTGTCTAAAGAAGATGTCACTAGCATAGGTTGTCCTTGTGTGTTTTGATTTGGATAAACTTTATCCAAGTGTTTTAATGATTCACTTAAGAAGTTTTGAATTGCCGTCAAGGCTGCAACGATAGCTGGACTACCAAACCCGTGTGATATAAGTGAAAAATGTGTTAAATGCCTTTGTATTGAAGGGTCTAATAAAATCTGCGGCCTAGTGTTGCACAAGGGAGATCTATCTTGATTTAATAAATCCATTAATTCTTTTGTCACCTGCTTAGTAGCTTGTAATAACTCTTTACGCCTTATAGACTCCCCATGCTGTCTGAGCAAATATTCTGCGACTTGTCTAGCCGGAAATTCGGTTTCACACACATAACCAAAATCTCTAGCTAAATGTATGGCTTCTCCTTCGACTAACGATGTTAATAATGTAACATTAGCGGCTTTTCTTCTTCCTGCCGGTAAATTAAGACCAATTTTTTCTAATTTTTCACGAAGAATGCGACCGCCGTTCTTGCTTTTCGCTCTTCGGAGAACACCGCCCAACAAGGACGCATTTAAACATTCCGGAGGCGACAAACGACGTTGAACTTCACCTACTGTTACTTTGTACTTTGAGGTTGAGGAAAGTAGTGATAAACGACCAGGGACTGAGCAAAATACATCACTTGGAGATACCATTGAACCTCCAGTGTGGTCCTTTCCTTTAATACCTGTAAAACAATAATCTAATAAATAATACTACCCTAATAATTAAACAATTAAAGTTTTTATTATATATTGTGGGGAATTAATGAATCTGATTAATAAATTTATATGGAATTTCCAGTTTATATACGTCGCGGTTTGATTGGAATTTATGAGGATTAAACTTATTAATTTCTTTTTTAAATTGTTTAAATATGAATATATGAAGTAAATTTTTAAATAAAATTTCGAAACAATGGCTTATTTGTAGTAGGCATGAATACTACTTAATTCGAAAATATTTAGAAAGTTTCTTGTCTACAGCAATTTTAAAATAATAATTGTTTATTAGAAGCCTTTATACTCTATCATTAGCATTGGGAAATATGTTTATTATCTTTATATCTTAAACGTTCCTAAATTTCATTTTAGCTTGTAGAAAATCCCTTACTAATATTACAAGTATAATTAACTGAATAATTTTGCCCCTTTTGCACATGTACAAACAGATGTGGGGTTACTCCCTTTTATAAAGTACAAATACCACACAAACATATTAAATAAGATTTGAAAAAAAAACACCCCAACTATTTGGAGGGGTTATTACTTACTTTTAAGTAGAGGTAGATCGGATATGAAGCCCGTGTTATCGTCTATTCCGCCTTGGGCTTCTTCCACTGCTTGGCCAAGTGCCTGATGCAGCGATAAGGGATCGTCGTGGGGCCTTTGTGGTATACCATAATCTGGTCTACCCCCTGGGGCACCACTGTATGGAAAACTTGCTCCATGACTTAATTGACTCTGAAAACAAAAACAAAATATTAATTTTCTAAAAATAGATATTATATTCATCGATGAGTTCAGTTTTTCGTCTTAAAAAGATTTGTCTTTGAACATTTACATTTCTTTTACCTGCGTCCAATTATTTAGCTCATAATCATACGTAATAATGTATAGGGTTCAATCAGGTTTATCAGAACGATAATTTAGAGTAATTAAGGATAATTTTATGTTGAATAGTTAAAAAAAACTGAAATGTTTTATTTTACAGAAACTGTTATAAAAAAAGTCCAAAATGGAAGGTACCCAATACTACCACAAAATATCTTACTGTGTCTGTAAAGGAGTTTTCAAATGTCTTAAGGGGAAGCGCCTTTTTTCAATTACCTGACGTAAATTTGTAAGTAGTATTTGCCATAATAAATTTAATTGCCGCTTATATTATTTTATTGCAAATTTAAATACGTTTTCCTATTATCTAGTAATCCTAGTTATAAGGACTTGAAATTTATATGATTTTATGTGATACTGATTTTATTTTTTTACTCTGATTTTATTGATTGGAAATTTAAATATTTAAAGAAGTATTTAAGACCTTGAAATTCTTTTTATATATTTTACTTATAATTAATTGCACTTTCATGACTCATTAAAAGATGTACATGTAGGGAGCGTCGCAGTTAGTATTAAATGTCAATTTTATTTGCAAATAAATGGCACAGCCATAAACAATATTAAAAAAAATAATCTTGATAAATTTGCGTTAAAAATTTGTACCAATAAAATATATCAATGTGGCGTTAAGATTTAACTGGTAGACACCTAATAATCTAAGTGATTTACTCCTCTCCCTTATAGAAACTGGTAATGTTATAATGTCAAATGATAGCGGTAAACTTTAATGGATAACTTCTGCTTTATGAGCAACTAGTAGTGCACAAAAGTCGCCTACACTCGGTAACAAGTATGTCATTTGAAGATGTAGAAAAATTAATTTTGATATAAGTTATGGATCTGAGATAACTTAAATATAATTATTTTAGTATGACCTCTTCATTTCCAAACTATTAAATTCAATTTTTATCGTTTAAGTCCTTTATTGTTTTAAAACTATTTTCATTGTATCAATGGCATAGCGTAAAGTTTACTTGCAGATGTGGTGGTCCTTTTAAAACTTCATATTTTAGGTTGATAGCCATGTCATAACATCAAGTGCATACAAGATGATAAGGATGAAATCCTAGCATATTTGTGATGTCTTGACATAGTTGCAGCAAGGAATACTTGGCTGGAGAATGTTAGATATTTGGCCATAGTCAACCACCCCTTCTTAATATACACAAGAAATGCATACATGCGGATGCGAACCGCGACAAGATAAGCTTGGATATTTACCCTCTATACAATCTTTAATAAAAGTAATCGAAATCTATATGAGAATAAATAATAATATCATTTTGGAAATTATTGAGATTTATCCAAAAAATTAAATTTTATTTTAAAACTTGGGTTTTTAAAAATATTTTGATATATTTATTATCAATTATAAGCTTTTCTGGTTCACTTGTTAGTTGGGGTCAGGGTTGCCAGATTTGAAATTAAGTCTCGCGGGACTAAGTAAAAAAAAAGGTCATTCCATAGTTAGAACCTAACCTTATCTTAAACAACTCACCCGTCAATACTCGAAATTTATATATGTACATCTTTTTTCTTTCCTATTGGGAGAGAGATACATTTTTTAACTGTTTCCATCACTTTTTATAACATTGTAATATTTTAATTTTTGTATTACTTTTTTTATTGAAACATATATGTATATTGCATTATTTTAAAATCTAAATATATTAATTTTTTATCTGCGGGACATTTGCATGTTTATGCGGGACGCGGGACATTTAACTCTTCTGCGGGACAGTTCCGCGCATTGCGGGACGTCTGGCAACCCTGCCGAGAGCAGAGAGAAATTTTAAATCTTATAGTTATAGTTATAAATTGTGCCGGATTTGAACCCGGGACCGTTAGCATGCCAGTCCTGAACTTTACCGCTCGGCTACTCTGCTCTCTATATAAGATTTATACAATTTTTAAAGAACTATGAACTAAAAGTGTCAACTGCACATCCATGTTTATTTGTACGTGAAGAAAAGGGACAAAAATTATTGGTGGCCATATACGTTGATGATGCTGGAATCCACAACAAGGAGAATTATCATTTTCTTTGAAAACAACGCAAGTTCGGAATAAAAATTTGATTCTTAAATTGAAATTGTTTCTTAAGAATACTGATCGAAGGTAAAGAGGACGGATTAATTTTTATGCACCAGAAGAGTTATTTTATTTTTATTTAATCCTATGCCTTTCTACCGTTACAGTGTCAGACTTTTTATTGTTGTTAGCTGGCTCGATAGTATTTCCTCCATTTCTCTCTGTTGAGGGTTAATAGTTTCATTTCCTTCCACGAAGTCCCCTTTCTTTCCGCCTCCTCTCTTATTGCGTTGTTCCACTCCTTTCGAGGTCTTCCTTTTCGGTTTTTCCCTGT
>JARJDX010110851.1:0-12148 GCA_030264735.1 Gymnusa sp. GC000175 | reverse complement strand
GGTAAAAATGCGTAAAAAAATGCAAACAGGATTGTACTGGCTGTTTGGTTAAACATCCGAGCTAACAGTAGATGACAAACCACTTCTGTGTAAATCAGCAATGCCCATTAGTAAGTATGAAAGTAATAAGCCCATTAGTAAGTATGGATCTTAACTACATAAATCAGCTTCAAATACTAATAACTTTCTCTTCTCTTCAATTCCCTTCATTTGTCCCCTTCGCAGAGAAATCCTGAAGGTAGTTCACTCGCTTGTCGCGTCACCTTATCCTGTACCTAGGTTTTTGTGCTGCTTGTGAAGTAGTTTGGTTCGTTGCCGTTTTAAAAGGTCGATTGATATTTTCGGTGATCGTCCTCTTGGTCTTTTTTCTTCCATTTTTTCCTCTGCTAATAATTTCTTCAGATATTCACCGTTTTTTTTTGTATGTGTCCGAAATATTTAACAATTCAGAAGTGGGCTGTTTGAGAAAGTTGATGGGGTCCGGTTATTGTTGGATAAGATAGGCACGACTTTGAGACTTAAAAACTATTGGGAAAATTACCTACAACCAACCCCACCTATCGTGGTTTACACGGAAAGTCGATTCTCACAGCAACACATGTGCTAGCACATGTTAACTGAAAAGACGCTTATCATGTTCGCGAAAGAATTTATGGACACGACTTTGTGATACAAAAACTATTCGCAAAATTTCACACACTCAACGCCATCTATCGGGGCGTATGTGAGCAACTGTTATCCAATTTGACTGTTATAAATATTTTCGAAACATTAATGGTAAACATTATATAGGCACGACTTTGAGACTTAAAAACTATCGGCAAAATTACATACAACCAACGCCACCTATCGGGGTTTATACGGAAAGTCGTTTCTCACAGCAACACATGTGCCAGCATATGTTAACTGAAAAGACGCTTATCGTGTGCGCGAGAGAATTTATGGACACGACTTTGAGATACAAAAACTATTCGCAAAATTTCATACACTCAACGCCATCTATCGGGGCGTATGTGGGTGTTTAGAAAAAGAGCAACTGGTATCCAATTTGACTGTTATAAATATTTTCGAAACATTAATGGTAAGCATTATATAGGCACGACTTTGAGACTTAAAAACTTTTGGCAAAATTACATACAACCAACGCCACCTATTGGGGTTTATACGGAGTGTCGTTTCTTACAGCAACACATATACATAGCACATGTTAACTAAAATGACGCTTATCATGTTCGCGGAAGAATTTATGGACACGACTTTGAGATACAAAAACTATTCGCAAAATTTCATACACCATCTATCGGGGCGTATGTGCGAAAAGAGTTATCCAATTTGACTGTTATAAATATTTTCGAAACATTAATGGTAAGCATCAAAAATGTTTTAACTTCTTCACTTCTTTTTGACTTTTTTATAGATCGCGACTCCACAGTACCACTACCAATCGGAAATTAATTTTTCTTTACCTACCGTCAGTTTTAAGGTTATTCTCTTATTCAATTGTTTATATCTTTCTTTTATCATATGCAATTAACTTTTTTTTTTATTTTTGTTGTAAAATAGCGATTTTCATTTTGATTCCGACTTTTTCATCCATTTGTAAATAATTCTTAGCCATTCAAGATGATCAACGTTCACATACCATTAGTGCAATTTATGATTTCCTGCTAGATGCAACTACTAATAATCTAATTAAAACGCTGTAAGACAATTTAACTAACAGCAACTAATGCTTAAGACAAATTACAAAATTATACTAATCATTAATTAATGAGTTTTTAATAATGTTTTGTACTTACATGATTACTGGTATCGTGTTTTTTGTGTGAGTGGGTTAAGTTGTGTCTGTGCTCCTGGGGGTAGTATGAGATTTTAATGAAAAATTATGATTTATAGATGTAGACGTTTAATAAATAATTTATTATAACAATTAACATGTATATTATATTTAATTATGTATTTAGTAATATTTAATTAAAGATGTAATCTTTGGTAAGGTAAGTATATAATAGATGTGATAATATTGATAAATACATTAATACAATAAGTTTAATAAATGCAAGGAAGATTAATACGTCGAAGGCAGGAAAAAAGGTAAGATGTGAAGGTTTTTGGGGCTACACAAATTATCACCGTTCTTTACTCACGAAATAAATCAGTTCTGTTACTATCTAGTAGCCTATGTCTGTAAGGCTAATTTTGCATTGGATCCGCTCCGGACCGACCAAACCAGGTCAGACAAACACGACCACCGTCTTCATCCGATTTCAGGGCCTACACTAGACTTGGTTTGAGACAGTCGTTCTTTAATGGCAATAGTGACAAAATAAGTTCCGAAATAGCATTGTTTCTACTTGTGATCTGAACTTGAAGTTTATTAGAAAGCTAAAGAGAAACTGTCTAAACGATTTTAACGTAGATAGGAATGAAGGTCCAACAAAGGTCCAAATCGATGATCATGTTTCTATCAATATTAATTGTCATGACACATGCTCATGTAAAAAAACTTCAGAAACAAACAGCTAAATACTAAAATTAAAACATTTAGATGGATGAAGGTGGCAGAAAGAACAAACATATTCGATCGGGTTCCGCCTTCTTCTGACCACACCGAACGCGATTGGTTTTTACCGATCCGATAAATTCCTCGAGTGCAATTGCTCGAAATCCATTCTACTTTTTATGATAACAAAGGTTGGCGATCCACATGGGTAACATTGTTGGATACAGCAGCTCGGAAAATTTTGCATCCAAACCATCTTCTAAGGTTTTTCAAGCAAGAGTTTAGACGTCTTCCAACAAATCTTTTTTCCTGAATTTATCCTTCAATTATCAGTCGCATCAGGTCGTGCTGATCGCTTCTTATGATATGACCAATGTTCAGCCCTTTTGTTTGCTGATTTTGTGGTCGTTGCGGAGATTATATACACGTGGTGCTACATTTAGAAAGAATCAGTCACACTTTTTACGAAAATATGCAATAAAAATTCAACGAGTCGTTTCCCACAGCAACACAAGTCTCAACATAAAAGACGCTTATCATGTTCGCGAAAGAATTTATAGGCACGACTTTGAGACTTAAAAACTATTAGCAAAATTTCGTACAACCAACGCCACCTATCGAGGTTTATAAGGAGTTTAAAGAGTCGTGAACGGAAAAGACGCTTATCATGTTTGCGAAAGAATTTTTAGGCACGACTTTGAGACATAAAATTTATTGGCAAAATTTCATATAACTAACGCCACCTATCGTTGTTTATACGGAGTTTAAAGAGTCACATGTCAACGGAAAAGACGAGTATCATGTTCGCGAAAGAATTTATGGACACAACTTTGAGATACAAAAACTATCGGCAAAAATTCATACACCCAACGCCACCTATCGGGGTATATACGGAGTTCAAAGAGTCGTTTCTTACAGCAACACATGTGCTATTACATGTCAACGGAAAAGACGCTTATCATGTTCGCGAAACAATTTATAGGCACGACTTTGAGATACTATGGGCGAAATTTCATACATCCAGCGCCACCTATCGGTGTTTATACGGAGTATGGGTATACGATTGTTGTCCAATTTGACTGTTGCAAATATTTTCGAAAGAATAATGGTAAGCATAAAAAATGTTTTTACTTCCTTACTTTTATTTGACTTTTTTATCTATCATTTCTTGTAAGTCTGATTTTTCGACCAGGACCACGGTGTAATTTGCGTATCTGATATTAGTGATGTGGACTCTATTTATTTTAAAACCTACCATATTGTAATCTTTGAAAATTGTTTGCGAATAAATGTTGAATAGAAGCGAAGTCAATATGCAGCTTTGCCGAATTGAAGGCATCCGATGTTCTTCGGTCCACTCTCACTTCTGCCATCTTGTTACAGTAGAGTTTCACTACGATTGAGATAAATCTTTTGTCACTTCCAGTTGCTGATATTATCTTTTTATCACTTTCTGATCTATGTTCATGATCCTAGATCTCTGTTTCAAAACGTTCAAGGAGAAGAGAGCTTTTCGTATGCATTCTGGAATCCAAATTGATTATCACTTATTTGCTCTTCGCATTTTCTATAGATTCATATATGGATTATCCTTAAAAGGATATGAGACTAATCATGTGGCAGTAGTCGCATTGCGAGGAGTTCGGATTTTTTGGTATCGCCTCTGGCAGTCGGAATAGATTTTTCTGAAATCCAAATTGTTGGTCACTTATTTGCTCTTTACATTTTCTATAGATTCATGTATAGATTATCCTTAGAAGGATATGAGACTAATCATGCGGCAGTAGTCGCATTGCGAGGAGTTCCGCTTTTTTGGTATTGCCTCTGCCAGTTGAAATAGATTTTTCTGAAATCCAAATTGATTGTCACTTATTTGCTCTTTACATTTTCTATAGATTCATGTATGGATTATCCTTAGAAGGATATGAGACTAATCATGTGGCAGTAGTCGCATTGCGAGGAGTTTGGATTTTTTGGTATCGCCTCTGCCAGTCGGTATAGATTTTTCAAAAATCCAAATTGATTGTAACTTATTTGCTCTTCGCATTTTTATAGATTCATGTCTGGATTATCATTAGAAGGATATGAGACTAATTATGCAGTAGTCGCATTGCGAGGAGTCCGGAAGTTCCGTTTCTAAACCTGCAATTTCTCGATTTTCAGTTGCTCGTCATGCAGTTGCTCGATTTTGGTTATATAAAGAATGTAAACCAGTTTTGTGTTAAATCATTACTTTACTCACATTTTCTTACAACTGATGTATTACAAATTTTATACCCCTGGCTTTTTATTCTTCTTCTTCCTATGCCTTTATCCATTAATGGATGTTAGCAACAATATGACTTATTTCTTCATGACTCCTGGCTGTATGAATTAGACTTCCGATGGTCCTCAGTCGCATTAGTTACTAAACCCGCAATTTCTCGAATTTCAGTTGCTCGTCATGCAATTGCTCGATTTTGGTTTTATAAAGAATGTAAATCAGTTTTGTGTTAAACCATTACTTCACTCACATTTTCTTACGACTGATGTATTACGAATTTTATACCCCTGGCTTTTTATTCTTCTCCTTCCTATGCCTTTATCCATTATTGGATGTTGGCAACAATATGACTCATTTTCTTATGGCTCCTGGCTGTATGAATTAGACATCCGATGGTCCTAGGTCCCGTCTATTGCCTCAAGTTCCACGACACACTTTTCATTACTTATTTCATATTTGGAGAGTTTTATACTTCTAAGAAAAATATCCGTACCTATTGTGGATACCTATTAAGGCGATTAACAACAAAGTCTTCTACAAATGAGATTTCGGATTCTAATAACTGTACCATGTCTCTTTACATAACAACGACAATAACCAAAATGCTAATGCTACAAATTTCGAAAGAATAAGGAGATCAATAATAACATACAAACGATAGTTAAGAACTCTTTTGACAGGATAAAGAAGAATCAGCATAAATAAAAAACGGCAAAGAGCAAATATGGATGGATGAGCCTAATGGAAGAAAGAAGAACAGCAGAGATTGTAGACAAAACAAAATACGCAAAAGCACAAAACTTCCAACAAATAATGCAGAAAATAAAGGAAAATTCCCATCTGCCCTATTAGACTCTGCCTTGGAAAATGCAACGGACTATTAGGAATGTGAAAGTTGGAAAAAAAGTTGCACCAATAATTCCAGTTGTTAAGAAAATCTAATTTTATCCCCAGAATTCGCAGTTACTAAAACCGGCGGTTTGAAGGAAATAGGCCCCCTGGCAAACCTACGCTGCGCTGGGAAGATGGCGTGAGCAAGGACTCAAAAGAACTGCTGCAGACAAGGAGCTTGAGGCGAGCCTCGGAAGACCGAGCAGAGTGGAAGAGGAACATAGAAAAAGCCAAGTCCCGTACCGGGCCACAAAAAAACCAGCGCCAATTTGCAAGTATTCGATTTGGGACCTATTCTTCCTAAAATAGCCGTTACCGGATGTTGGGTATCCGTAACGCAATATTTTACATTATTGACCAGAATTTAAAACAGTTTAGTGGTTGATACATTGAACCTTCGATTCTTCAACCATTGGATGCTTCTTCGTCATGGTCTCCTCTTCTCGTTTATTTTTTCTTGGATTATTAGCTGTAACGTTTCGAATCTCTCTAGGTTCCTCATGATGTAACCTAAATAGTTCAGTTGTCTTCGTTTAACCTTCTTTATTTTCAATTTTCATACTACTTAAAACCTCTTCGTTGGTGACTTACGATGTATATGGAATTCTAAGAATTCCTAATTCATTCGACCTGGTCTCCCCTTTCCTTGTAGTATTTCAAGTCTCTCTAGGTTCCTCATAATGTGTCCTAAATAATTTACTTTTCCTTTTTTAACGTCTTCACTTTCTATTTTCCTCCTACTTAGAACTCCTTCGTTGGTGACATGCGCCGTCCATTCAGAATTCTTCATTTATTCCTCCTGGTCTCCTCTTTCTATCTACCTTTCCTTGTAGTTTTAGCTTTAATGTTCTGAATTTCTCTTAATACCTTGAGAGGTTGATAGATTGGACCAAGTCGTTCGATTCTTCAACCATAAGATGCTTTTTCGTCATGGTCCCCTCCTTTCGCTTATTTTTCCTTGGAGTATTAGCTGTAACGTTCCGAATCTCTTTAGGTTTCTCATTATGTGACCTAAATAATTCATTTGTCTTTGTTTAACCGCGTTTATTTTCATACTACTTCAAATCTCTTCGTTGGTGACATGCGATGTCTAAGAATTCTTAATTCATTCGTCCTCATCCTCTCTTTACGCCTATCTTTCCTTGTAGTATTCCGAATCTCTCGAGGTTCCTCATAATGTGTCCTAAATAATTCAGTTTTCTTTGTATCACCGTCTTGGCTTTCAATTTTTATCCTACTTAGAACTTCTTCGTTGGTGACATGCGCTGTCCATTCAGAATTCTTCATTTATTAGTTCTGGTCTCCACTTTTCGTCTATCTTTTCTTGTACTAGTAGCTGTTATGTTCTGAATCTCTCTAAATACCTTAAGAGGTTGATAGATTAAACCAAGTCGTTCGATTCTTTAACCATGAGATGTTTCTTCGCCATGGTCTCCTCTTTTCGTTATTTTTCCTTGAAGTATTAGCTGTAACGTTCCGAATCTTTCTAGGTTCCTTATAATGTGACCTAAATAATTCAGTTGTCTTCGTTTAATTGGTGACATGCGCTGTCCACGGAATTCTAAGAATTCCTAATTCATACGTGCTGGTCTCCCCTTTTAGTTTCTCTTTCCTTGTAGTATCTCGAATATCTCTAGGTTCCTTATGATGTGTCCCAAATAATTCAGTTTTTTTTGTGTCAACGTCTTCACCTTTTATTTTCATCCTATTCAGAACTTCTTCGTTGGTGACATGCGCTGTCCATTCAGAATTCTTTATTTGTCCTGGTCTCCTCATTCCGTACAGATTTCCCTGTAGTATTAGCTGTAATTTTCTGAATCTCTCTGAATACCTTAAGTGGTGACCTAAATAATTTAGTTTTCTTCATTATACCTTCATTACTTTTTATTTTCATCTTACTTAGAACCCCTTCGTTGGAAACATTCGCTGTTCATGGGATTCTAAGAATTCTTCTGTAGGTCCACATCTGGAAAGCACCCAGTTTCTTTGTTAAGCTTAGTATCAAGATCCATGCCTTCATTCTGTACAAGAGTACAAAAGTACCAGAAAGCCATAGCACATAACTAGTCTATGCTTAAATTAAGAATTTAGGCTAAGATTCTTTAATGGGAAGGAAATTTTCCTAAATTCTGGCTTTTATATGCGGGTTAACTAGTCCATACTTCAATTTGGGATTTAGACTAAGATTCTTTATTACGGAGAATTTTTTTTTAAACTCTGGCTTCTCAATGCGAGTTTTAATTTCCTTTTTTCTTCTTCCCAGTCTGCTATTGACCACTTTTAGATATAAGCCACCTTTAAACTTTTCCACTCGATCATTTTTTTTGCTACTTTTTTGCCATTTCTGTCCGCCGGTCTCGAAGATATCGTCCCTCCATCTCTTTTTGAGGTCTTCCTCTGCTTCGGATCTTGCCGATCTCCATTGCATAACCCAGATTTCATTTTGGCGAAGTGTCCCGCCCAGCTCCACGTAAGGTTCGCGAAATATTTTCAATGAATGATCACATTGTGTTTTTAGTACACTTCTCGGGTACGTAAATTTTTCCACCCTCTCAATTTCATCGGCGTTATTCTGGGTTTACAATCCGCATAAATTAAGTATTTTTAGCTTTTATCTTGAGACCATATCAAACATTTAATGATCTGATGTTAGTTAAGAATCGTTGTGGTCCTTGCGTGCAAATGGAACCATATCCTCAGCGTTTCTTATCTTCTTCTTCATATGCCGTCTCTATTCCGGAGGTTGGCTTTCATTATTAGTATTTTGATTTTGGAAATTGCAGACCTAAATAGGTCAGATCACGTGGCATTAAACCATTTTCGCAGATTCCTAAGCCACGACATTTCTTATGCTGTTCATTAATTCTTCAATAACTGCTATTTCTTGTTCCACCTCGTTCAAAGCTTCTTCATATATTTTTTTAAAATATAGATAAAAAAAAGTATAGGTGATAACAGTTACACCTGCACGTTTTTTGTTTTCTTTCCTTTAACCTTGATTTTTTTATCTGGTTCCAATGGAGGATTTTGGCTTTTTGATGTCTTTGTGGTTAAAGAATGTTTCTTTAATATTAACTTGGGTGCCGAAAGGTGTCCAAAGCCTTGTGGTGGTCTATAAAGAAGATGCAGATTTTGGAGTCCATATCTTAACATCTGTGGAACAGAACTTGTATATTAAACAGAGCTTCGCTGGTGTTCAAGGCGTTTCTAAAAACGGTGTGTTGCTCTTCGCATCAACAGTGTAATCACCTATTTTATTTTGGAAAGGGTTTTTAAGGTGAGTGCCGAAAGGTGTCCAAAGCCTTCTGGTGGTCCATAAAGTAGGAGCAGAGTTTGCAATCTATATCTTGATATCTGTGAAACAGAACTTTTATACTAAACAGCGCTTCGCTGGTGTCCAAGACGTTTCTAAAAACTGTGTGTTGGAGTTTGCATCATCGGTATAACCGCCTATGTTATTTTGGGAAGGGTTTTTAAAGTGAGTGCTGAAAGGTGTCCAAAGCCTTCTAGTGGTCTATAAAGTAGGTGCAGATTTTGCAATCCATATCTCGGCATCTGTGGATCAAAACTTGTAACCTAAACAGCAATTCGCTGGTGTACAAGGCGTTTCTAAAAACTGTGTGTATCTCTCCGCATCAACTGTGTAATCACCTATGTTATTTTGGAAAGGGTTTTTGAAGTAAGGGCTGAAAGGTGTCCGAAGCTCTCTGGTGGTCCATAAAGTACGTGTAGATTTTGAAATCCATATCTCGACATCTATGAAACAGAACTTTAATACTAAACAGCGCTTCGCTGGTGTCCAAGGCGTTTTTAACAACTGTGTGTTGGAGATGTGTTCTTCGCATCATCTGTGTAACCGCCTATGTTATTTTGGGAAGGGTTTTCGAACACATTTTGAATTAGCTATTTGATGATGATAAATGCTATTTGAACTGAATTGAAGTAAACCGTAAATTAAAGATTTTTTTTTTCGTTTTTCGCCGAATTCAGGAAAACGAGTTACAACGGGAGTATCAGGAAAATCCAGATTTCACCCTTGGTGTATGTTCCAATATAAGATGCAGTAGTAGGTGCCAGGGAAACGGGAGCATCAGAAAAACTCAGATTTCACCCTTGGTGTATGTTCCAATACAAGATATAGTAGTAGGTGCCTTTAAAAATCTTTGTGACAAAAATTTTATGCGGCAAAATTACAAATTGTTGTCAATTACTTCGAGCATTTATAAATAGTCCGGTACGGATTTAATGAAGGATCAGGTATAAAATTGATTGCATTTTACTGTTTTCGAGCAATTTACATTCGAGAAATTGGTTTTTCGAAGAACTTGTACTTCGGGTAATTTCCTTTTGAGAAATTTACTTCGAGCAATTTACCTAGAATCGTGTTAGTGTGTTACTGTTTTCGAACAATTTGCATTCGATTATTTGGTTTTTCGATAAACTAGTACTTCAAACTATATTATTTCAAAAAATTTGCTTTGACCAATTCTTTTTTGAGCAATCTACGTAGAATGGTGTTTACTGATGTTGGAATTTTGATCCGTCAACTTGGTCGGGCCGGGCTGGTACGGATTCAATGTAGGATTAACCTAAGGTATGAAAATTGATTGCATTTTACTGTTTTCGAGCAATTTACATTCGAGAAATTAGTTTTTCAAGGAACTTGTACTTTGGGTAATTTCCTTTCGATAAATTCACTTCGATCAATACGTTTTCGAGCAATTCACCTGGAATCGTGTTTACTGATGTTGGAATTTTGATCGGTCTGGTCAGGCCGGGACGGATCCAGAGTAGGAAAAGCCTTAGGTTTAAAATTAATTTAATTTTACCGTTTTCGAGCAACCAACATTCGAGAAATTGGTTTTCGAAAAATTTGTACTTCGAGCAATTTCCTTTCGAAAAATTTTCTTCGATCAATACGTGTTCGAGCAATTTACCTATAAACCTGTTTTCTGACGTTTGATTTTTGATCTGTCTACTCGGTCTGGCCAGGTTGGGACGGATCTAACGCAAGCTTTAGGTATGAAATTGACTTCATTTTGCTGTTTTCGAGCAATTTACATTCGAGTAATTAATTTTTCGAGAAACTTGTACTCTCTTCGATAAAGTCACTTCGAGCAATTTACCTAGAATCGTGTTTACTGATGTTTGAATTTTGATCCGTCAGCTCGGTGGGAGCGGGCCGGTACGGATCCAATGTAAAATCGGTTCTAGGTATAAAATTGGTTTTATGGTACCGAGACACAATCAAGCCCAAAATTTTAAACTAAAATTGGTGTCAAACAAAACTTTCCTCATCGGCTTGCTTTTTCAACATATTAAAATTGTCTTGAAGAGCGATATTTTCCTCACAACACCTTATCGTTTTGGCACCGTCAAACATGTGAGGAATTATGTGAAATTTTGAGTGGTTACCGTGTCGACACTCTTCCAGTTCGAAATTTTTAAAATTAGCTTTGGAACTATCGCGACATATATTGGAACGTGAGCTGCGATTGGATGCGGGCGATTCACTGCATTGTTTCACTACTATGGAATTGTTACACGATTTGAAACAAACTCGATAACTTTCGTTTGTGTTTCGGAATATGCTGCTGCGGCGTGATGCAGCCGTCGTGCTAAACGTGCCGTTGCGCGAACGTTTCCAGCTGAATCCGTGTCCTACCTCTGAACAAATAATGAAACCCGTGCGGAATTTCGAGCTCATCAGATTGTACAAAATGGGGTTTATCGCGGAATTTATATACACCATGATGCGGCAGAAGTATAAGATGTTATAGTACTTTTCAACGCCGAGCGCGAAGATTTTTTCCTCGGGGACTATTATTATCCAGAGGGTAAAAACGCGAAATGGAATTAAACATAAAAAAAATGTGAGCACCACAGTACCCAGCATTAAAATAACCTGTTTGCGCGCTCTTATTGAATAACTGTCGATGTGTTTGTTTAAAACTAAGTTCGCGGCGTTGGAGATCAAATTTTTCGCTATAATGAGGTAGAGGATGATTAAAATGATAAAAGGGAGTATGAAGAATAGGAACACGCTGCTTAGGAAATACAGGGCTGACCAAAAAGTGTTCGCCAGCGTGTGACAGGCCGGGACCTTGGAACCATCGAAGTACTCTACTTGGTGGTACTCGGCAATGCCAAGTATTGGGCTAAAACACATTTAAATATTCCGCATTATAAACTTGACAGCCACCCATCCATGTCCAAAAGCGCACCCAGCTCAAGCTCTTAGGCGATAAAAAATTGCAAATATTTCATTCCGCCCACAACCTCTGGATCATCAAGCGATGCATCCCCCAACACCCTCAGGATACATTATAGATATCTATAGCGCGTGCACTCGCACAAAGCTCGGCACCATAACTAGATGACCTAAATTTGTTAGATTTTTTTTATCCCTGCTTGATTGCTCTTAGTTATTGGATTTAACCGATATAGAAAATAAATAGTCTTTATCTAACACTGCGGACATCTCAGTAACT